>JAXIVD010001928.1:5000-10000 GCA_036785275.1 Cancer borealis | reverse complement strand
CCAACCAACCTCAACACTCTCTCTGTGGTGTTAGTTGAGGTGTGGGTGAGGAATATATCTGAGTTTATATCCATCCAGGCTAGCAGGGAGATGGAGGAGAAGGAGGAGGAGGGAGAAGAGGAGGAGGAGGAGGAGGGAAAGGAAGAGGGAGAGGAAGTGGAGGAGATAGAGGAATGAAAGGAAGTAGGAGAGGAGATACTATATAAAGAAGAGGAGGAGGTATTTAAGGAAGGAACAGAGGAGGAGGAGGAGGAGGAGGAGGTGGAGGGAGGTAGGGCACTGAGGGCACTAGCAAAGGCCTTAGCAGGGGTACTGGCAGGGGGGGTGAGGTAGTGTGTTAGCAGGGGGGCTACAAAACGCACCCCCAATGCTCCCCCAGTAACCACCATCACCTCCTCCCCCAGGTCTGTGTCAAGACTTGTAGCTCGACTTTGATTGGCTCTCACAACCAGTAGCAGAGGCAGGGGGGTGTGGTGCTGGGGGAGTGTGCTGGCAGGGGTGCTGGCAGGGCCTTCCCCCACTGTGTTGATGGCTGACACCTATGGGGGAAGGGGAATGGGGGTTAATGTGAGGGTGTGTGTGTTTTTTCTAGGGGTAAAAATATTAAATTGGATCTTTTTTTTGCTCTCTCTCTCTCTACTGACCTTGAATGTGTAGGTCACGGTCGGGTCAAGGTCATGTAGGAGGAACTGGGTGGGTGTAGGAGGCACCCACACCATCTTCAAGGACTCATTTCCCCCACTTCCCCCGCTCCCCCGGCCAGCCCAGTAGGACACGCTGTACCCCGTTAGTGCTCCATTCGGGTGTCCGGGGGAAGACCAGCGCAGGCAGATGCTTGGGGTGATTTCCTATGGGTGAGAGAGTGGGTGAGAGGTGTACGGGTGATGGGTGAGGTATGGGAGGGTGTTTAAGGAATGGGTGATGGGTGAACGGGTGAGAAAATATTAACAAAACTCAATATAAACAATAAAAATGTAAAAATATATCAAAAACCTAACCTAACCTTCTCTCCTCCTCCTCCTCATCTTCCTCCTTCTCCTCCTCCTCTTCCTCCTAACACATACCTTCGTAGGCCTAATAACAAAAGTCCTTAGGCTATGCGGCGCCCCTGGGAGATCCGGGGGAGTCCTTAGCACCTGTATCACCCGCGGACCCACACCCCAATTAGTCACCCCGCGTACCGACACCTTTAGGGGGGAGTACGGGGGAAGGGAGGCATTGGTGTAGGTTATAGATGTGTCGGGTGTAAGTACGGGTGACTTGGCCTCACCCACCACCACCTCATATAGTAGTTTTGCATGGGTGATGGTGGTGATGGGTGCCCAGGTGATGGTGAAGTTGTCCCACGTCCCTTCACCCGTTACTGTGATTCCCCCGGTCTTGATGGCACCCGGGAGGACGTTGGGTGCTGTGACGCCTTCTGTGGGTGAATGTGTACGCGTGTGTGTGGTTATAAACATACGTACATAAATATATTCACTCCTTCCTCTCTATCCCTCATCTTCTCTCTTTTCCTCCTTCCTCCCAACCTTCCCTCCACCCTCCCTCCTTTCCTCCATCCCTCCACCTCCTCCTCCACTTACCAGGGACAGGGTGGAGTGCCTCAAGTACCACAGTAAACTTGGCCACATTGAGGCTTGCAGTGTGGAGTGAGGCGGAGTTATTGAGGTGGATGTCCGCTACCACCGCATCGCCATCCTCTCCCAGCCACATCAAGCGCTCACTTAGGTATAGCATTGACCCTGTGTGTACGTGTGTGTGTGTATGTGTGTGTGTGTAAGGGGGAGAGAGTAAGGCAATGTGTAAGTATAATTTCTATTGCTACTACTACTACTATTATTATTATTATTATTATTGTTACTACTACTACTACTACTACTACTACTACTACTACTACTACTACTACTACTACTACTACTACTTACCGACTTGTACAGTGTGAGGGAGTAGTTTTGGAGTGGTGGTTAGGTGTGGTGTGTGGTAGGGTGGAGTTAGGGTGGAGGAGTACAGGTGACAGCCCTCCACATCCCTAACCACCCACCACACACGACCACCACCCGCATCCACTGTCAGCCCATACACTGTGGAGGGAGATAAGGATGATAAGGGTGATGATAACTGGGAGGATGATGAAAAATAAATAAATAAATAAAATAAAATAAATGAAAATGGAAAAAAATTATGGAAAAAATGGGAAAAAAAGGAAATGAAAGAATGAAAAAAAAGATAGAAGGTATTAAATCTATCTTTTTTTTCCTTTTCTTTCTTTCTCTTTATATTCTTCCACTTATTACAAGCTCCTCCACCTCCTCCTCAACCTCCTCTAAGTCCCTCTCCCTCTCTTTCACCTCCTCCTTCTTTTCTTTCTCCTCTTCCACCTCCTCCTTTTACTCTTCCTCCACCTCCTCCTCCTCTTCTTTCTCCTTTTTCCCCTACCTTGCCTTCCACTAAAAAATACTTCCCTTCCTCTTCCTCTTCCACCTCCTCCTCCTCCTCCACCTACCTTGCTTTCCACTAAATATCCCTTCGCGGTGGAGTGTGGTGAGGTTCCTGCCGGCCAGAGTGGATGAGTGGAGTGCGTGTGGAGTGGTCCAGTACATCCGGCCGTGGAGTGCATCCACCCGCACCTCCCTGGCGGCTGTCACCACATTGAAGGGACCGTGGGTGGGGCCGGCAAGCTGACTCCACCCGATCTGTAGTGGTGGAGGAGTGTGGTGGTGATTGTGGTGGTGGTGGTAGTGGTGGTGGTTACTTATTATTACTCTCTCCTTCTCTTTCTTTCTTTCTCTCTTCCTCTCTCTATCTTATATTATCTCCCTTCCCTCACCTTTTCTCTCCTTCTTCTCTCTCTCTCTCCCTTCCTTCCTTCCCTTATCCTTACTTTTCCCTCCTCTTACCTTTTCCTTCCCTTCCTTTCCCTTCATCTTCCTTCCTCCCTCCTCACTCCCTTATACATTCTTTCCCTCCCTTCCTCCTCCCCATATACACTCTCTCTCTCTCCCTCTCTCTCTCTCTCTCTCCTCACCATCTGTTTATGTGGATTGGCCCAGAATATCCTTTGTGCCAACCAGTCCACATCTAGACTTAGCACACCCTTTGTACCCGGCAGTCTGGTGAAGGTGGTGGTGGTGGTGTTGATTAGGATGCTGCTCTGGTTACTCACGGCTAGCACAAGGGCGTCGCGGTAGAAGGCTAGGTCACTGATGCGGCCGCCCTTCAACTCAGCCTGTGTGGGGTGAGGTCAAGTGAGGTCAGGATTGAAAGGAGAGAAAATTAATGGTGTAACTAAATTTGAAGACACATACACATATATATATATACCTTCACCTTACCCTAGCACACACACACACATATACATACCTACACCTCATCCTAACACACATACACATCTTACACACACACACACACACCCTACATAAACTAAACTAAGGAGACACATACACATACACACATATAAACACATCTTCCCTCACACACACACACACACACACACACACACACCCTACCACACCCTAGCATACTCACCCTCATCTTCTCCAGGGACACGATCACCCTAGAGTCACTCCCTGCCAGGTTAGTCATGAGGAGGTGGGTGTCGGTAGCCAGCACCAGCCTTGGGTCATTCTCTGTGTTGGCTACAGTGCTGCCGCGGAACTCATTACTCCACGGGCCGTGACCTCCCTTAGAGTATGCCCTGACCTGTGTGTGCATGTGTGTGTGTGTGTGTGTGTGTGTGTGTGTGAGGGAGAGAGGATAAGGTGTGATTAGTTAATGTAATGCTGGTAATAATAATAATAATAATAATGATACTACTACTACTAATAATAATAAAAACTGATTAAAACCAATTAAAAGGTATTAGGAGTACTTATTTACATTCCTACATCTATACTTACATTCCAATTCTCTTCCTCTTTCTTAACTAGTCTATACATTTTTCACGTAAGTCTCGTAATTTTGGAGTTATTGAAAAAAAGAATTAAAAAAAAACATGATTTCAGCCAAGAAGTGTAAGGCTTGGGAAAACGTATTATAATTAGGTTAAGAGGAAGGACAGGTAAACACAGGTAAACACAACCTCACCTCACCTCACCTCACCTTACTTACCTTAATCACGTAGAATGTATTAGGTCTCAGATTAACCACTAAATAATCTGTGGTAGTAATGTTGTCTCTGTAGATGGTGCGTGGGCCGTCCTGAATGTGTAGCTCATACCGCCACCTCTGCCACGCACCTCCCCCTGCACGCACACACACACGCACACAAGCACGCACACACGGAATAAAATAATAATGAAATGGATAAATGATAATGATAAGAAATAAAGAGGGAAGGAACTAGATAAATAAAAGGAAGGAACAGAGGGAAGGGAAAACAAATAATATAATATAATGCAACGTAATGTCAAATAAATAATATATAATCCGCAAATTAAAGTTAAAATAAATAATAAATTGATCCGTAAATCATAACAATGCAATATAGAAGCAAACTAAATGCAAAATAAAAAAATAAAAAATAATAAAAACACTCTCTCTCTCTCTCTCTTTTAAAATAATAAAAATACATCTCTCTCTCTCTCTCTCATTCTATCATTTTCACCCGTAACTCACCCATCAGTGCCGGTAGTGTGGGCGGGTGCCAGGTGAGGGTGGCAGAGCGTCGGGTGAACACAGCCTGCAGGTGTGTGGGTGGGTTGAGGGGGACAGGTGTGGGCTGGGTGGACTTGTGGACTGCTACCAGGGTCCCTATGCTGACATTACCCACCAGAACGTAACTGTGGGTGAAGGGTGATGGGTGAAGGGTGATGGGTGTGGGTGTGGGTGAAGAGAAGGGAGAATGCCTATCCTACCCTCCCTTCCCTTTTCTTCCCAATCCCATCCTTCATCCTTCCCTTCCCTTTCCTTCCCTTCCTTACCTACCCTACCCTTCCTACCCATCCCTTCCCTTTACCATCACCTATCCTTCCCACCCCATCCCTTCCCTTCACCACCCCTTC
>JAXIVD010001927.1:67500-71459 GCA_036785275.1 Cancer borealis | reverse complement strand
ATACGATAGTTCGGTTTATGTTAAATTCGCAGTTATGATACTGGGCAATTAGTACCGTTTTTTCGATTTACGATACTTGTGATTCGCAGTTATGATATTTTAAAAAAAAAAAAAAAAAAAAAAAAAAGGCGCATAAATCGGCGGGGCGAGTTGGAGCGTGGCCAAAATCGGCGTGGTGGTGCATTGCAGCACCCACCACGATTGCTACATCACATGCGGCAACTGGGACAACTAGTCATTCCTGCGCCACCATTACAGTCAGTGAAACCTTATGCTCGTGATTTACTTCCATTTAATGATGAATTACGTAATGATTGCATAATTGTATGCTTTTCTTTATTTTCTTTATTCAATTACTTTATTTTTTATACTAAGGTATGTCTTTATGTATGTATCTGAACCTAAAGCTACGTCTACACTAGGACTGGGCAGTCGTGGGGGCAAGGCGGACTGACGAGGGGGTAAGGGGGGTTAACGTCCTAACACGAGACAGGCGTCAATAGCCCGCGCCTTCTCAGGCGGAGTGAAAGAGGAAGTTTCTCACAAATTTTCTCCGAACTTGGAAAAGAATGCCCTGATGGCTTTGAGATAACTACACCAGAATGCCTTGTATTTTTATATATTGTTATTTATATATTATTTTTTATATATTGTTATTTATATATTTGTTATTTTTATAAATTGCTCAACAAGATTGAACCTTATATATGTAAAGGAAGACACCCATCTCCGCGAGAGCATCTCTCCTGGCTTGCGTTCAGTCCGTCACTGACGTTCACTCAAATGCTTTTTCGCTCAAGACTGCTTCGCTCACCGTCTAGTCCCGCCCACTTTACCATATATGGGAGTCGAGACTGGGCAGTCGCGCGATCCCCCGACTGCCAGTCCTAGTGTAGACGGGCCCTTGAGGGAATGACTTTGGCAATATGCCTGGAACGCACTCCCATATCTAATACATGTAGAAAATGGGTTTGGTATATGCTATTTTCAGTTTACGATAGGGGTTTCAAAGAACGTATAGCTATCGTAAAAAATGAAGGATTTTCTTTATATATGTATATATATTATATTATATATATATATATATATATATATTATATATATAATAATATATTAATATAATATATATAATATATAATAATATAATATAATGTATATAAATATATACATTACATATATATATATATAATATATATATATATAGTAATATATATTAATATATATATATATATCATATATATATATATATATATATACTTATATATATATATAATATATACACATACAGTAAGAACGGTCATCTCGCGCATAATTGGTACTGCACTATCGGCTGCGAGATGAACGATATTGAAATACAACTAAATAGTATAATTGGTTCTTAGTTATGGTACATAAGCTTCTTATAACTCCTATTAACCCTTCAAGAATACAATTATTTTTGCCGAAAATTCACACATACTAGGTTATGTATAGATCTATATGATAATCAACAAGATTGAACACTATGACTATTAATAAAGGTTCAAATATTATTCCACTTACGTTATGAGAGTCTGTGAGCTGGCTTGAGTAGCCTGGCAGTGGTGAGGAGCAATCGTACTATTGATTCAGGACAGCTAAAATTACCCATAATGTCACATGTTCTTGCACCACTGTTCATCATCCTGAACCCATTTCTTTCTTTTCTCAGTGAGTATATTTCCTGAGCTTCACCCCCTTGCAATAATCACGCTTCTCTCGTCCACCACGTTTTTCACCACAGTTTTACACCACGATTTCCACCACTACCACACATAGAAACTCATGTTCCTTGTTATTATAGTGTATTGTACTTCCACTAGAAACGTTTTCACTAGAACACCAAAAATAAATATGCTTTACAGCACAACAAAATAGCAATATTGTTGTTGACCCAGCTCCTGCCGTGACACGACCGACCGAAACCAACTGTTTAACTGGCGTGCTGATTTAAGTGCATGCGCGAGATGTTCATTTGGCATCGCTAGATGACAGAAAGGCCGAACATTTTTAAATAGACGGGAAATGCTAAATTCGCGAGACTATATTACGTGAGATGGACCATTCTTACTATATTATAATATTATATATATATATATATATATAAATATATATATATATTATATATTATAATATATATATATTATATATTATATATTATAATATATATATATATATTATAGTATATATATATACTATATTATATATATATATATATATTAAATATATATTAGTATAATATATATTATATATGTATATATATAACATATATAATATATATACATACACACACACACACACACTAGTGCTCCCCCAATCGTGGGGGATACGTTCTAGAACCCTCTCGTGATAAGTAAAAATCCGCGAAATGGAAATACCCTATTTAATACACCTTAGGCATGGTTTTATAACTTACGCTACTTTTAAAAAGCATTTTAAGGTCTTTAACCACACTTTTGAAATAATAGAAAACACATTAGAACACAAAAATTTTTGAGAGAGCAAGAGCAATGGATAACTTTTTACTTGAAAGTTGTTCACAGCCTGCACTGGTTTCCTGACGCTGATGTTAACTGCCACATTAAAAAAATTAACCCAACTACTATTTGTCTCAATATTTCGGTAAATAGCATCCTCCAGCCATCCTTACTTATTTCATCGTGTTGATTTTTTTATCTTTCTGAGTAATTAGATAGTTGAACTAGGTAAGTAAATAAAGAAATAACCATAATATTTAAAAAATTAAATGATTAGGGGGTTCCAGAGGGTAACACCCCCGGTTAGGACGTTAGGTATGGTTAGGTTTGATTTATTTTTTTATTTGATCATTTTTGCCGAGAAATGGTTATCATATTAATTTAAAACACATTGATATCCATCAGAATAATATAAAGGATACTGTTTTTCCAATAACTTATCTTTGTCTTTCCCTCGTTGGACTGATGCGTTCACGCCGCCATCCACATTTTTCTCAAATTTTCATATCATTACCTCTACAACATTGTTGCTGTATTGTTTAAATATTTTTTCACGTATATTGCATGGAAATAATATAACTATATGGGGATAAGTATTTGATTTGTTTGCTAAAAAAATTGCTTTGTTAAATTCTGTTGGGGAGGCCCCCCAGCTCACAAGCCTGCATTACCAAAGGCTTCAATTTCAGGGTATTGATACAAACAAAATAAGACCGCGAAAGATGACTGTAAAATCGGATTTGTTGATGGTGATGGAGATCACTGCTCATTGGTAACGATCACAACTATAGGAAGCAACTGTGAAATCAGTCCCTTGAACACAACAGCAAATCAGCGGCCGAGAAAAACAATATCGATGCTCTGATTGTCTGAATCAGTACGTACGGCTATTTATCATGACCGCGCGAGATTTAAAGTCATAAACAAATGCCTCGAAATGGCAAAAAATATACGCGATATATAAAAAAGGAATTGGGTCCTACATAATAAAACCGCGAAATACCGGGACCGGGAACGGGACCCGCGAAAAGTGAACTGCGATATAATGAGGGAATTAGTATATATATATATATAGATATATAATATATATAATATATATATATATGTATATATATATAATATATATATATATATATTATATAATATTATATCTTTATATATGTATATGTGTTATATATATATATATATATATATATATATATGTGTGTGTGTGTGTGTGTGGTGTATATATATATATATATTATATATATATATATAATATATATATATTTATATAATATATATATATTTAATATTATATATATAATTATATAATATATAATAGTATATAATATATATATATATATGAGAGAGAGAGAGAGAGGAGAGAGAGAGAGAGAGATTCTGTCAGTTGGAATGTAATGAGTATTTTTTTAAATTACATTAAAAGGTATCCGGCAAAGGGAAAACAAATATAGGTAAAAA
>JAXIVD010001927.1:10000-62500 GCA_036785275.1 Cancer borealis | reverse complement strand
TGAATACCATCCATAGATCTCAGCTCTAAATTTAAGTCTCTTAGTTACTTTTTTGTTGATACAATTCATGATCTTTCTATAGACCTCATGAAGGTTGGGGGAAACTACTTGATGGTTGCCACTTTTAATTCATAAGTGTACAAGTGCCTATGGGAAGCGCGAGTCAGTGAACTGTCTGCTTGGCGGGCTCGGACTGCCTTCCTCGTCCGTCTGCTCGCCTCGTTCTCACCAGCTCCCACCTCGACTTGTGAAGCCTCAACTCGTGAAGCCTGAAGTAGCGTCGTTTCTATGCGTACTCGAACCTTAGAAAACTAATAACATAGAAATAAATATAATTTACACTCCCCTCTGATATCCAATCATAAGTCCCCTGATAATCTAATCATAACAAATACATTCTTGAGGCAGCGTCCTCTGCCTCAAGGAGCGCCTCAGCTCAACGGGGCTTGCCACTGCTTCGTCAACACGCTCCTCTCCATCTGCAGCATCTCCGTCATCAGATTCCACATCACCTTCAGTAGCAAGCTCCTGCATCGGCAGATGAATGTACTGCTCGTCGCTCTCGGCTTCGGATATGGCACTCTCGCCTCGGGAATCAGATGATGGAGATGGATGATGTAGTTCTCGTACGTGCCAAGGGAAGCCATCAACTTCAGCAGTCTAGTCAGACAGGATCCTCGTAACCACGCCTCTTCTTTACCGTCCAATGCAGCGAACGTTGTGAGGCCGCACTCAGACTTCATCTCCTGCGCGATAAGGGTAATTTACTTCAGCCGTGTTCTCCTTGTCAGTATCTAAGCTTCTAATTCTGACTGTATACATGTAAAGCTTGTTGGCAGGAGCTGATGAAGTCATGCAATCGTCCTTTGGCGTCAGATTGTGTAAGTAGACTGCTTCTGCAACTGGGTTGCCTTTCGTCCACTTGACAGACGCCGGATCGATGGACTGACACTTGTGGCAGCCACTAACAACAGACTGCACCTGCCGCCTGGCGACTGCCGCCTTGGCCCTCTTCACGAAGTTGAGTGTGCAATTCACGCCAGTGTATCCCATATAGTTGTGAATGGTCTTGATAGTATCCACGACATTGGTGTCTGCCACGGCCATGTACACACCAACACCAATTATGCCAACTCTTCTTCTTATGAGCATCTCACTTGCAGCTTTCGTCTTCAGTCTACTTTTCCCCGTTAAACTATCCGAGATCTAACGGAAAACAGTTGATGAGTCAGTCATGAGCTCAACACTTCTCATTTGCCTCACCAGGACGAGGTTGAGATCTTTCACAACAACATCGAGCTCAGCCATATTAATGTGTGGGGAGTCTTCTTTCCGGGAGCCAGCTTGCATCTTCTACGATACACCCGTCCACTTCCAATGTCACTCCAAGCGCTAGGTAGTTGGCATCTACCCACACTCTTGCATTTCTTCCCTCGGCATTCCACCTTCCTCGAGCCGGGTCATTTTTCTTCACTTGGCAGGCAGTCTCCTCAAGGAATCCTCTCAGCTGGACATCATCAACCATCTCATCCCAGCTCGATGTAAGGTGATTTATTCTCCTCTTGATTTAAACCACTGCAACTCTCAGCCAACCGCAAACTGGGAGGTGACCGAGCAGCTTGCCACAGTACGAAAAGACTGAACAACGTGTCAGCTGATCTGACATCTCACCCACCTCTTTATCACGCCTCCACGCAAACTTCGCACCAGACGCTGTTCCACATAGTTGGTCTATACAACATCTGCATTCAGCAGAATGTCATCTATATGAGCTGAAGTTCCTATTTCCACACGTGGATCTTGCGACAACACACGTCAACACAACTTTCATCACAAGAGGGACAATGTTAAGGCCGAATTCTAACCTGATCAGGCAGTACTTACGTCCCTTAAACACCACCGTCTGGTAGGGCCACAGCTAGTCATGCACATGTGTTTGCAGATAAGCTTTTTTCAAGTCAATTACCGACACGTTCGACCTTTGCCTGCGCCATTCTCTCAATCTATCAGCACATATGTCAGCATCAGCAGTGAAAACGTCGATGCAGGTGTTAACTTCCTGAAATCCAACAAAGTCCAGACCTACACTTTATTACAGTGAATCACAGCCATCAAGGGAATCAGCCCTTTGGCTGGATCATATTTTTCATCCGAGTACGGTGCCAACCATTCTTCAGCAATCCACTTTTATAGTTCTTCCTCATACATGGTTTTGGCTTCGCGGAGCACAGAGTACGCCTCCATCTGGTTCTGGAGGATCCCTGGTTCGTTATTTTGAGACCACTTCCACATAAGTGTCCACGTCTACAGCAATCCCATCTAGAGCCACTATGCCATTCATGCCGAGAATGAATGGAAAACCAAGGGGGTTCGAATCCACCACAAACACATCCACATCCACCGAGGCCCCGTTGCTAAGTCGTAGATGCACAATGCCAGTGTCCTTGCAGAAGTGCTCCTTTCCTTTCAGGCTGACTGCCTCTCGTTTCCACGAGCTACACCATGAGTCAAGAGCGATGCAACGAGAGCACCCGGTATCAACCAATACACTTGTCAGGACTTCGTTCTTGCATATTTCGGCCGTTAGCAGCGCTTCTTTCACTGGCTGGCAGGAGAGAAGGTTGGCGCTGACACCTCCTCTCTGTATTTGTTTCCTGATCCAGTGGCTGCGTCACGGCCACGGCGTGGGCCGCGCCAGGCTCCTCGCTGGTTCCGGCTTCCAGTGGTGGGTTCACGCCGACAAGCCAGGCAGTCCCGAGCGAAGTGATTCGGGCCGTTGCAAACATAGCAGCGTTGAGTCCTGACGGCTCAATGCTACCACCCTACACTAGGTTCTCTGGCGCCCATACACGTGTTCTCCGAAGCAAGGGAGCAGTCTTCCTGTATCACTGCCCTCACGCGTGCCAGGATCTAATTCAGGTCAAGAGCCTCCATCCTCGATCCAGCTCTGAGCAGCTGACACACATTTGCTGGTCGTCCGGCGACAAAAGCACAGGAGAAGCCCTTGTTTGTCATCCCTCCAAACAACGATGCCAAACATTGCAAGTCGGCCAGGTAAATGTCCGGAGCTTCACCACTGCGCAGCTTTCTGGCCATGAACTGCTCGCACGTTAAAAATGGGTCGACCGCGAACGCCGACACAAGAGCCTTTTTCACTTCACTAAGCTTCTTTCTGTCTGCTTCAGGAAGTTGCAGGTAGACAGAAAAGACTCCTCAAGTTAGGCGAAAAGGGATGACGCTTGCTGCATCGTCCACGCAACGAATCTTGCAGACAAGTTCAAGTTTCTCCAACCACTCCACAACTGACTGCTTGTCTGAACCGTCGTACTCTGGAATAAGACGAAGGTCAAAGCAGCTTTCCCCAGGTGTCGACGACATGGTGTCCGGATGGCCTAGATAGCTTGAAGGTTGGGGGAAACAACTCGACGGGTTCTGCTTTTATTTCGTAAGTGTACAAGTTCCTATTGGAAGCGTGAGTCAGTGAACTGTCTGCTTGGCAGGCTCGGACTGCCCTCCTCTCTCGTCTGATCGTCTCACCAGCTCCCGCCTCGACTCATGAAGCCTCGACTTGTGAAGCCTCGACTCGTGAAGCCTGAAGCAGCGTCGTTCCTATGCATACTTGAACCCTAGAAAACTAATAACATACAAAATAAATACAATTTACATCTCAAGAGTCCACATAATGTTGGGGATGTATTCCCTTTATTATATGGTGCATATGACACACGTGGTACCATATGATTTAATTATATGAATCTGAAGCAGTTTAACCAGCAATTCTCCCACATCCGTCTTGGCATCCCAGCATGACTATAACCAAAAGATAACCCAGATGGAGCATTTCAGCGAGTTTTGTGTATTTAAAGAAACTATCTATTCAGGCTCTGCCATGACTAATCTACTGCATATTTACAAACGGGACTGGCTCCATTTGAGGCCTTAGTTGCACTTTTGATAAAACCCATTAGCCACCTATAAATTAAAGATGGCCGCCATTGAATATACAGAAATATTGCATTTCGCAATATAATCGCAAAGACTTCCTATTTGAAAAATATTATTTTAGTTAGATAGCCGCGCTTGAATTGACAGGGTATGCCAGCGCGGGAGAACCGAGCCAAGATTGACAGGGCTTTACATTGCTTTGCATGTAGTTACCTGGATGGTATACAGATCGCACGGGACGTAAATGATACTGGATGAACGATCAGGCTAGGTGTAGGTCATATATTTTTATTCCTGAACCTACTCGTATCCCATACCATATTGTGCCTGATTGTCATCAAAGTGGTAAAAGGATAAACTCTCGGCCTTGATTCACTGAATACAGATAATTATCATACTGTGATACTTTGATTACCAAGCTCACGAGCAGGCCAATGCTGTCATCTAGGCAGACGGGGATGCGCTCGGCGTGACAAAAGACCCATCAGCACTGAGAAGATGGATGATAGTTGGTCCTGAAGTCAGCCACTTGGATGCACAGTATGAGGCAGCATGTGGGACCAAAAATGGTACTGAACACACAAGCCATCATCAGAAGACAGAACGAGCACAAAGAGTGTTCCTTGAGAAAGTAGAAAGCCCCTCACAAGCCATGAAATATATGTATGGACAATCCTTTCCAAGAGTGAGTGAGTGATTTGACGTAAGGCGCCGTAACAGCCAGGGTCATATGGCGCCGCTACCAAACCATAAAAAACTAAGTAAAATGTGAAAAACGGAAAAGACAACTGAGAAAAACGACGGAGAAAAAACGAACAATGAAAACTCAAAACTTAAATTTCAATAATCATTGCAACAGAGAGAGAGGAGGCCAGAATCCTCCAGAAAATATATCACTTCATAACCCGGGGAACGACACGCCGGGCCAAGCACCCGACTTAGACTAAAACCACCATCCGCACCGCGACACCGATAAAGGAAATGCTGCCTTAGCTCCACCAAACTTAGGCACTCAACCAGCAAGTGCCGTACAGTAAGAGGCACCAAACAGTCATGGCAGCATGGTTGGTATTCACCGGACATCAGATGACTGTGGGTTAGGTGAGTGTGGCTAATGTGCAGATGACCTAAGGCTGTCTGCAAGCAACGTTCTCGTATATTGGAATAATCCTATGGGTGAGACACAGTCCCTTTAACTTCTCCCATTTTCGAGGTGGCACCGCTAGCATCCCACTGCTCCTGCCAAATGGCAATGATTGCCTCGCGAATCGCCGGAAACATGTCTGTACACGGAACTGGGCTAAGGGTAGCAGTTCTACCTGCCGCCTCCCTAGCTAGCTTATCAGCCCGTTCGTTCCCGGGCATGCCAATATGGCCTGGCACCCAACAGAATCCAACACGATATCCCCGGTTGCTGAGTAGATACAGCCACTCAAGTGCAGATAAAACTAAAGGATAAATAAAAAGGAGTAGAGGAGTTCAGCGCAGAAAGTACGCTACAAGAATCACTAAAAATAACAAAAGAGTTGACTGGAAATGTAAAAATTGTTTTTTAAGCGAGCACTATCGCCGACAGCTCAGCAATGAAAATAGAAGCGACAGCCAGAAGACTACGCCCCCGACAGAAAGAGGGAAACACAACACCAAATCCAACACCGGTATCAGACTTAGAACCATCAGTAAAAACAGAAACGGAGTCTGAATGAGAAGAACAGTGCTCTAAAAACAACGCATATGTCGCAAATCCTTCTTACCCTCGAAAACAGGGGCACACACGGACACACCGGGAAACTGCCAGTACCCAACCTTAGGCAACTGATAAGGGCAGACGGGAGCAGAAAGAACCGACAACGCCGACAAGACAGACGCAGCCCCAAACCCAAAAGGTTTTGGGAGACTAGGGCGGATAGCATATGCAGGCGAACAGAAATCCCGCAAGATTGACCTGCAGGGAACTGACTCAGGAAGGCGTTGGGTCCGGAACCAACACCGAAGCAACGAGGATTGGCGACGTAAATCCAGAGGCTGGACGCCAGCATCCACAAGGAGACTAGGGATCGAGGAAGACCTAAAGGCACCTGTAGCCAAGCAGATCCCAGCATGGTGCATGGAATCCAACACACGTAGGTGGATCTCCGTGGCAGACGAGTAGACCTCACAGCAATACTCCTACTTGGGAAGGATGAGTTTCCTGTGGAGAAGGAGGAGAGTGTCCCTATCCGCACCCCAAGAAGTATGAGCCGAAACCCGAAGGAGGGATAAGGCTTTCTGATAAGCCACTTTAATGGAATGAAGATGAGGAACCCAAGTAAGACGGCTGTCGAAGAGAAGACCAAGATAGTGAGTGGTCTCCTCACATGAGATGCGCCTATGTGCGAGATAGAGATCAGGGTCTGGATGAACACCGCGGAGGTGGCAAAAGTGCATGGCTACTGTCTTTGAGGCTGGGAACCGGAAACCGCGTTCAGAAGCCCAACGGGAAATCCTGTTAAACGAAAGTTGGAGTTTCCGTTCAATCAGAGGCATCCATGCAGCTGAGAAGGAAATGGAGAGGCCGTCCACATAGAGAGAACTATGGACACCATCAGGAAGGACACTATTAACACTAAAAACACTATGAATGGCCACTGCAAAGAGCGTAACACTTAGAATGCTGCCTTGTGGCACACCATCCTCAAGTGCACAAGCCTCTGAGAGAATATTCCCCACGCGAACCCGTAAAAGACGATCTGATAAATATTGCTAAATAGGGAGGCGGCCGCGAAGACCAAACTCAAAGAGACTAAGTAAAATACCATGGCACCAAGCCGTGTCATACGCCTTTTCCAAGTCAAAGAACACTGTTACGTAGTGGTGATTTTTTGCAAATGCCGTGCAAATAGACAAGTCCAAAGATAAAAGAACATCAGTGGTTGATCGCACCTTTTGAAAACCGTACTGCACCGGGGTCAAGAAATTCCCGCTCTCCAGGTACTACAGCTGCACATTTACCATCTTCCCCAGCACCTTGCAGATGCATGAAGTCAAAGAAATGGGACGGTAGTTAGTGGCTTTTAAATGATTTCTTCCAAGCTTCGGGATGGGAAGGACTACGGCCACACTCCAAGCAGAAGAAAAATCACCAGTAAGCCAAATAAAATTGTAAAGACCCAATAAAAAATTAAAAGCAATATCAGACGTGTCGCAAGAAAGCATAAGGGATGTCATCGGGAACTGGAGACGAATCACAGCACTGGGATAAAACCGTCATTAGTTCACCGGGAGAGAACGGGACATTATAGGACTCCCTGCTTGGGGGGGCAAAGTCCACGTCCACAGCCTTCAAACCCTGGCGATGCTGAGTCCCTGGTGCAATGGGATCCCTCCGAGAGACACTAGAGGAGTGGCCGGCAAACAGGTCAGCAACAGTTTTAGGATTTGCCATCTTCTCCCCAGCATGGGATCTTATGGACTTTGTTAAAGACTGCCGTGAGAGGAGTTCGAAAGGTGATGGAAGACAGATAAATCCTCCAAGAACGTCGCTGAACCTCCTTTAAAATGCGTCGCGCTCGAGCATGGGCTCGCCAAAAAGCCTCCAAGCACAGAGGGTCTCCACGGTGGCGGCAAAGTCTCGAAAACGCAGACCATTTTTCTCTCACAGCAGCAGTGCAATCTGCGTTCCACCAGAGAACAGGACGCTTGGGAAACCGGCCAGATGTCTTGGGGATGGACTGAAGGGCCGCAGAGTGCAAAACATATGTGGAATAGGCAACGGCATCGATACAAGTACCAAAATCAGCCAACAGACGAACAGAGGAGGTAAGATCCGTAAAACGCTGCCAATCCGACCGATCTAAGCGCCAGCGAGGAGGGCGCGACCGCGGCTCAGAATCCGCAGATTCTAATAAAACCATACAAATTTGGTAGGACCTGCCAGGTGAAATCAAGAAGAGAATTAGAAGTACAAACGGAAAGATCAATAGAAGTAAAGTCCCCGTCTGACTATGAAAATGTGTTGCATCACCATTGTTTAAAAGTTCCAAACCCGCATCCTCAATAAAAGAAGCAATTAAAATTCCGAGAGGGTTGGAAGCACCACCATCCCACAAAGGGTGGCGACCGTTATAATCCCTCAACAAGAGGAAAGGAGAGGGAAGAAGACGCACTAGGTCGTCAAGATCTGACCTTACGACAGGAACACCGGGAGGGAGATAAAGGCTACATAATGTATAAAATCTGCCAAAGAAAACCTTTACAGCTACAGCCTGCAGCTGGGTGTGAAGCTGCTGGGGAACAAAAGGGACATCAGAGCGAATGAAAATAGCGATGCCACCGTGGTGGCCCTGACCAGGAATAGGGGTACTGAAGAAGGCACGATACGTTGGAGGATTTGAGTGAGTTAAGTCCTCGAGCATCGTCTCCTGTAAATAAAGACAGGCAGGAGAAAACCTGGAAACCAAAACTCGGAGTTCCTTCCAAGAGGTCTGGAGACCTCTACAATTTAATTGGAGGATTCGGAAAACTATTATTTAGAGTTTTGTGGCGGACTAATCCCTGTGAGGGACCCCCTTTACCCTTTACTTTACCGACTTGACTGGAAACAGTAATACGACGAGAACTGAAAAGGTCGGAAGCTCCTGCAAGAGAGGTAGCCGGGATACGAGGAGAAGAGTTGGACTGAAGGGTCAGGGCTTTTGAACGGGAATCCACCTTGGCAGGGGTACCCGTGCTATCCACACACTCCACACCAGCAGAGCCAGAATGCTCCAGTGAGATGGAACTAACAGGAGGACTGTCACGGCTCACAGAAGTCACGGAATCTTGGGACGCAGAACGACCCAACTGACGAGGCAATGCGCCTTCGACCAACAGTGTATCTTGAGAAACACCTATACCAGCAGCTGCATGAATATCAGCAACAACACGATTAAGGGAAGAAGACCACTCCAAAGAATGGACAGAATCGACCGCTGAAGTTGACGAGGCTCCGTCAGCAGTCCTCACACGACTGGAAAGATCGATAGAAACTTTAGACGGGGGCACATTCAACAGGTCAACCAAATCCGTGGAGCTATAGTGGCGTTTACTAGCAGCCCTGTTGGATCTCCCGCGCCCAGGACTCCGAGGCGCTTGAACAGGTGAGGCAGGGTGCGATCCTGTCCTAGCGGAAGAAGACACATCACAAACTGCAGGGACACAGTCACCAGTCGCGTTGAGGAGAGAAAACTGGTTGCGGACAGGAACCAGAGAGGAGGAACTCTTCGGTAGAGAACTTTCAGAATTAGAATCACGGACAGCGGACTGGGTCGATAAGCGAGGACCCGAAGAAGAGGCGTAAGACATAGCCTCACCACTCTTCCCTTGCCTATAAGCAAGCTCCCTGCGTGCACTGTCAAGACTGATAAAGTTGGTGTTAGCTAGGCGAAGGACGTCTTCCTCAAGGTGAGATCGTGGACAATCCCAAGCAGCACGGCATAGGAAACAGTAAGGACTGGCGTCACATTCATGCGTGGCGTGGGCATCGAGAGCAGAGCAACGGTCACAACGAGAAGCCTCATTGCAGTGTTTCCGACTGTGACCAAACACATAACACCCTTAACACTGAAGTGGCCTATCCACAAAAGACTTCACTCGGAGACGAAGAGGACCGACGTGAACATAGTCAGTATGAAAAGAACCAAAGAAGGTGAGGACGATCGTGTTGCCTTTTCCCTTTACCTTCCATACTTTCTGCACCGTAGGAGGGCACATGGCATAGATTTCTTCCTCACTGAACTCCCCCAAGTCATAACTGAATATGATACTGTAGTTGAACGTCCGGTGAGATCGCACGGATTCGAACATGCAGTCGGGGCCGCACCGGAAATGAAGCAACATCCTGGCCTGCGTAAGGTCCTTCGCTCTTATTAAGAGCCTCTTCCCATAACGGCAGGCGTTCTCCTGGGGTATGGTGCCGAACTCCTGCTGGAGAAATCGGGAAGCGCGGATATAATTTTCCTGGTCGTTGCGATAGTAGGCAACGAACCACGGGTGGGTAGGGACCTCGCCAACCTCGAGAGAGGCTTCTTCAGCAACACGTTTGAAGATGTTCGGAACGTAGTCTGAGTCCGATTCACCCACATTGTCGGAGGACAGAACCTCACTCAGCACAAAGACCAGGAATGTCAAACATATCCACGGCGTCAAGAGCAGCCCTCGCCTCTGCAGCAGTGGCGAAGATCACATAACACCTGTTCCCAGGGCAGTCGTCATCATATATTTGCTGGATCCGTAGGGCTTAACGACATCGTGAATGACCCTGTAGGAAAAGTAGCCAGGGAGATCGTGAAGAAGGAGGACATCAAGCCTTGCGGAAACCGGCGTAGCAGACACATCGAGGACCAGGTTGAACCGCCTGGAGGGTCTGGTCGCCCACCACTTGAGTGATTGAAGATTTAATTTAACCATATGGCAGTATTAAGTAGTAGTTGGCCCCAGGGGCCAAGAGCTACCGCCTACCGGACAGATGAGGGGGCCGAGCGCTGGCCGCTGTGAGCAGGGTACCTCGTCTCCCACGGAACTACTTGGTTTGAAAAGCAGCCCCCATGGATCTGAAAGTTTGCCGACGACGGTGCTGAGACCCCCTTCCCCATCGCTCTCCGGTCCAGACACACAACCATCAAACTCAGGGCGTCCCATAGACATAGAGGACGGTCCTTCTGGCGGGCGGCACTGTTGACCCGTACTGGCAGCCTAACTCATGGGAACTATTTAGTCTGGCTCTTCCCTGGCAGACCTTACTAGCATGGGAAACCCTCTCTCCCCACAAAGGGGGAGAGTAGGGGTTGAAACCCCCTCTAGCATAGCTCTCCAGGTACTTCGGGCACGCAAGCCCCCCCACCACGACAAGGCGGCTCCCGCTAAGGGGTCCTTTCCAGGAGGAGAGCCGGGACCTACTTTAATTTGATACAAAAAATATTGCTCACCACACTGCTACCGAACTGATTGGCACACATCTTGAAAAAGGTAAGGTCCGTTTCTAGGAGTTTATGAAGGGAAGAGAAGGGGAAGAAGAATCCACCTATGAACCAAAGAAGAAAAGCAGGGTTGACTTTTTCTGACAGGTATCAGCGTCTGTTGACTCTTCAAAGCTAAAAAGTGCTGAGGGCAGACTGTCAACTGTTCCCCAAGCTGTTCATATTATGCCAGAGCAGAGAGTGTGACTTGAAGGAGTTCTTCCGTCACGAAATCAGTCACATTCTGCTGCCCTCAGTGATAGTGGAAAGCTCCACACATGTCATAAATCCCACTTCACTACCATTCTTGAAAGCCAAGTTACAATCCCTGAGGCAGAACCAGACGCCGACACCATCATCATTGATAGTTAAAGATAAAGTTGCTTGTTTTCAGTTCCGGTTTCCATCTATAAAGATGCTCTCCGGAACGTCAGCCAGGCAAATCCAACCCTCCCACTGTGGTGGCCAACCACAGTAGTTCCTCCCTAGTAAATAGCTCCTAAATATTTAAAGCATTTAACCTTCTCAAACATCTCACCATTCAAAGCCACATTCATTCTCCTCCCATCCACGAGCCTTGAATATTTCATCACTACTCCCACTCAATTTACTCTGTTTCCTTCGTTCATGTATTCCTCCAAATTCCGCTACCAGTTGTCTGAATCAGCCACCAGTGCACACATTCACATTCCCCTCTCTACCCTGAACATTCACCATACATAAACGTTTATCTAACATTCTTGCATTTACCTTCCTTATAAAACCATCCATGTACAAATTAAACAACCATGGAGGCATCACACACGCTTGCCGCAGTCCTACTCTAACTGATAATTAATTAATTAATTACCTAAACGGGTTAGGCTTCTTCCTAAAATTTCCAAACTTATTGAGGAAGAAATTAATAATAACAGTAATATAGAATGATAGTCATTAAAGTTACTTATTGGATTTATCAAAGTAATTAATTCTATCCTTTACATCCTTGATAAACCAAAAATATGTATAGGTGTTTGTCTAATATACACCTGCAATATTTTCAATAGGAAAATAAAAAAAGGAATCATAAGAATTTTATTTATATTATACAAAAGCTGTGGATAGATATTGTGAATTAAAACACAGAGAAGAGGACTGAGAGTGGTATGAGTGTGTATCTTGTATTGGCTGATGGGACAATTATGGACACCAGGTTGTGGTTTATCTTCAACTGACAGGACAGTGACTGGTAGGATTCTCCTGGAAGAAAAAGAAAAAAAAAAAAAAAAAAAAAAAAAAAAAAAATATATATATATATATATATATATATATATATATATATATATATATATATATATATATATATATATATATATTGTTACGGTCACATCGCAGGACACGGTTCTTATGCCCTAGTGCCGGGTGTCCACTTATGAACAACCCAGTCACAACCACGTTACGGGAGTATACGAACTGTAGTGCTTATGTTTATACGTCCTTTTAACCCACCAAAGGACAAGGAAAATTGACTATCCCTTAGGACTAGTCTTCTCCGAGGGCCACTCGCCGGCGGCTGGACAACAGGATGTGCCCGGTTAAGTAACCTGTGCACTCCTTAGCCCCCAAACACAGCAGCTACAGCCACCCCGTTAACGTAAAGAGGTCGCCAGTCCTTTTTACCCTCCAAAGGACAAGGAATCTCCCAGTAGTAACCACCTTCTCCTCTTTACATTCTAAAGAGACTTACAGCGAGCACTAGATTACAGTGCCTAGACAAGGAGCTATCGCTCCAACCAGAATACCGCCCACAAGGTATCTTTCCACCCACTCCTGGCTGGACAATAATCCCTCTCGACTCAATTAACACCCTGCAAACTAGCCTCCCGCGAGGGGACTCCTTACAGTGCGTTATATGAGTCGTAATAAATCAATGCTAAGACGGGATTACTCCTCGTCTATGTTATCCAACAAGAGGTCCCTGATAATGGGCTCTTGATTACAACGAAGACAACGAAAACAACGCAGACAACTACTTTCCAAGACTCAAACCCTGACAATATCCAGAGAATCCTTACGAGAACTTCCTGGACACTGAACCTTAGGTGGAGTTACCTCAGGCAAGATGTTAATTATACAGCCACACACTTTCTTTTCACTGCTCTGGCTTGTAACCGTTTCCTCTACAGACAGGGCCATACTGCCTAGCTACACAAATATACCCCTTATCTAACAGGCCAGTCGTAAAACCCATTTCCTTAAATATGAGGAGGTTACAGACAAAATAATGCCAAATTGGGGAGAGCAGCAGAGCGTGATGTGTTCTTAGTGGCTGCCTGTCGGTAACTGACTTCCTCACTGCCTCCAACCCAGCACGCAGCTGCCCGAGCTGAGATGCCATGTCGTACGATGAGCGCGCCGTGTTTTCTTCTCACCGCGCTCGCTGTCTTGGCTCGTAGCCTAGGAAAAACACTTTCCTTCACTAAATCATGTCTACGCTCAGAAGCGACTCGGCACGAAAATGAGCATATGAGAGGATGCAGAACAGAATGGTCTACAAGATCAGATACTTTGCAAAACAAAGAAGACAGAGGCAAAGTCAGGAAAATTAGGAGAACAAGCAAGGAAGAATTAAGGTAAACCCAAAGCACAGAACCTCTCAAAATTACTCGCTGGCAACTCACAACTGCGTGACCTTGAGATACTCTCGCGTCTATCTCCCTTTCCCGCCACGGCTGCTTCTGTCTGTCACGTGGCGACGCCGACACAAAAGACGTAACCCTCTTCCATGTCACGTAGACTTGTAAGGCTAATACTTCCCTTCTCTTTCTCGATACAATGCACACTCCAATTCCCGCCTCTCGTCACACCTCTCTACAGATGTTGAAACCACACACCCTCAAAGACACCTAGCATGCCTTTATACTCCTCCTCAGAGAAGCTTCACTCTACTTCCACAGGGCCGGACTAACCTCTCCAGTCGACACTACTGTCACTGGCAGAGCCCGCAACGAGTGTCATAGCCTCAGCGTAGCCTTTTTCCTTACCATCCTCTTCCTCTTCCTCCTCTTTCGCCTCAGAGAATCTTCATTCCTCTGTTGGGCCTGAATCTCTTCTTCCCTAGACGATGTTATGGTGACGGGCGGGGCCCGCAACAATATATATATATATATATATATATATATATATATATATATATATATATATATATATATATATATATATATATATATATATATATATATATATATATATATATATATATATATATATATATATAATATATATATATATATATATATATATATATATATATATATATATATGAGAACATCAGGAATGAGGAGACTGCAAGAAGCCAGTTAATGACCTACATGAGTCAGTTCCTTGTCCCCCACCCTTGGAATAATCCAATATTTAGCCATCCCACCTGTCATCCCTATCTATATTTTCAACCGTCTTTTAAAACTACCTATTGACCCGGCAATTAATACGTGTCTACCCAGCTTATTCCAATCGTTCACGGCTCTGTTAGTGAACCAATATCTACCTATGTCTATCCTGAATCTAAGTTTTTCTAGCTTGTACCCATTTCCACGTGTCCTATCCTGACTACTAAATTCTAAAACCTGATCAATGTTTTCCTTATTAATTACTTTTACCCTAGAGTTTACTAAAAAAAAAATAGGGGTTAAGACAACCAGATATTTATTAAAATTTGAATCTATCTCACAGGGACCTTTCTCATAGATTTCATGTCATTCTATGCTTTTTGAACCTCATAATATTTTTTTTTATTTCTTACGTGTTGCTAAATAGCGAAGTGGCATGCTGAGACATTCAGCGGCAGTCACAGCTTGACGCATGTTTGTCCTTTTTTTGCCGCTCACTGAGACGTAGCCAGTGCCTAAAGATAGATTGATCCTTCTGTCTCACCTCTCTCAGCAGTCGAAAGGTTACACTTTCCTCTATTCTCATCAAGAGCCACTGACGACTTCATAGCCTCTTCATTTTTCTCTCCAAGTTCCTGCTTCTTTTTCAAGAAATATTATCGCACACCTCCTCCACATTTGTCTGTCAGGTTGTGCTGATGAATTTTACCCTTTAAATGCAGATTTCCACCTGAAGTAACTTCTGCAGCACTGTTTATGTGTCAGGTGGAGTTGTGTATCTCCAAAGTATTGTCCAAACCGAGAATATCAGACGAGCATGATCGTCTCTTCGAAATTAGCCTAAACCAGCAATTTCAAGCCGTATTTTCGCCCTCAAGTGCAGCCAGCTGGACAATTGCTGAAAAAAACGCTCATGTGACCGCGCCTTAAGCATCACGGGCCCGGGCAGGGACTCGATCTGCCGACCAAGCAAATGCAATTCCAGCGCGCTACCACTGTACTAGCCAGGACGCTAGCGTTGGTGAACAGTCTGTCTCCACGGAGTTCAAAGGCGTTCAAGGAGTACGCAATTCTCGATATCTTTGCTACAATACAAGCATACTTTACCAAGTACCAGAGAACAGACATTGTGTTTGATGTCGACCGGTCATCTAGTCTGAAACTTGAAATTAGATCAAAGCGAGGACGCGGGATGAAACGCAGGGTGACAAGGGCGGGCACAATTCCCTCAAACTAGTGAAACTTCCTGATTGAAAATGACATCAAAGTTGAGCTGTTCAACTTTCTGGCTGATAAGTTTGCATGTGTGGCCACACCAGGGAAGAAGATGCTGTCAGCAACCGCACTATCAACTGGCTGGGATGGTACCATGCAGTCATAAAGAAGCTGACACACGGATCTTTGTGCATGCCAGGCATGAAACAGAAGCAGGTAACAAAGTCATCATGGTCAAAGCAAGAGACACAGAGACACTAGTTTTGCAGCATTTGTGGGGTTGCCTTTGGCCAAGGACAGAATCTGAGGTCGGTTCCTGTACATGACTTGTGTTGCACTCATGCAGAAAAGAGCAAAGGGATGTTTTTCTTCCATGCCTTCACTGGCTGCGATGTCGTTTCGGCATTCCGTGACAAAGGAAAGTCTGCTTGGCAAACCTGGGATGTTTGTGATGAGGCTTTGGGTGTTTTCAGCAAACTCAGCCAGTACCCACCAGTAGTGAATGATGAATACCTGGAGACCTTGGAGAAGTTTGTGGTCATGATTTATGACAGATCCAGCATAGCTGAAGGTGTCGATGATGCGAGGTTGGATATGTTTGCTGAGAAGCAGAGGCCGTACGAAGCCATTCCTCCAACCTGAAGCAGCATGTGAAGCATGCTGCCTACCAGGTGGGCTGCATTTGGAGTCAGTCAACAGTACGTCAACCAGAAATGCAGACTCCTGCCAACTGGAGCTTGACCAAGAAAGGAGATCTGTGGCAGATCGTTTGGACAGAGCTCCCATCCATTGCAGAGAGTTGCCAGCAGCTGACCAAGTGTGGATGCAAGTCGGAATGCTGCGGTCGATGCAAATGCTACTGCTTTGGTCTGACCTGCCCAGAACTATGCAGCTGCAGACACGAGGTTTAGAAATGTTGTAGTATACTCATCCAGACAGCAAGACAATAAGTGACAAACAAGTATAGGCCTACTGCCTACATGTACATCCAATAATATATCGGACCGATGGTACCTATGATATGGGCATTTTTTACCCTATGATTCCGGGACTGATAGTATGGTACAAGGAAGCTATTGAATAGGTACATCGTTCCACATTCGGATTTTACATAATCACAAACGTATGATTTGACACCAAGATCATTCAAATAGGACAAGTCTTTGTGATTTTATTGCGAAATGCAATATTTCTGTATATTCAATGGTGGCCATCTTGAAAAATAGCCGCCGTCTTGATTTTTTTGGTGGTAACGAATTTTATCAAAAGTGCAATCCCCCAAGTAGTATGTGTGTCAATTTTGGTGCTTGTTTCCAGAAATGAACGATTGTTACAATTATCTGCTTCACTATATGTATAGATTAATTTTAATGTAAGAACCACAAGGGTTCTTTTGAGAAGACTTGAGACTATTTTGATAGTAACGGGAGGAAGGTGTAAGGGTGTTGACCAGATGAAGTCTGAATGGTGAGTGAGGACTAATGAAGGATAATTACTTTGTTTTCCTCAGATAAATAGCGAATACATGCCTAAATTTTAGATTAAAGGATTTCTTCATCCTCCTATATATACTACCATCATAGATAACTTAGATTATAATGAACTTATCAATCTAAATACCTCAAGTGCAATTTGTTCCCTATATGTGCTTGTTACTCCTAAAAATTTTAATTTTAATTGCTGGGATAATTAATAATTCCGACAATAGTGGTCTGACACTATAGCAAACATCTCTTGCACTGTCTTAGCATCCAACACATCCTTCCTCAATTTCTTGTCCACTCATATATATTCAATCATACTCTTCTGCTCAGCTCTCTCATATCTCCTTCTCCATGTGTACCTTTGGATCATTTTATGCTGAAAAAACAGCCCCTTTTCTGCACAAAGTATTCACCATTTTTATTAATTCCATCCACATTCCACTTTCCCACCACACCTGCTCCCTCAATATTTCCAACTCCTCAATCCATATCTCCAATTAACACTATCCTATTCCCTTTCCCAAACTCTATCAGACATTTATTCACCTATTTCCGGAACTTCTTCATCTCCTCTTTCCCTTTTCCGCCTTGTGCATTTACAGTTGCATGCACACAGATCTATGCATATTTCATTATTCCTATCTTCCCAACTGCTCACACTATTTTATACCTCTTTCATCCGCTTTCCCTCACTTGCCAACAAAGTTTTTACATTAGTAACACTGCTAGTTTCACTATTTTCTACCTCTTTTTCAGAATTATTTCCTAAGTCATACTCATTTTGAGAATCTTTTATAACCCTCTTTATCTGTCTCATAGTTCTTATTTTCATCAATGCTATCTACGGGAGAAGATGCCATTATATCTAGGAAGTGGTGCCCTAGTGGCTAACAGTCGGGGAGACAAGCTAAGGATCCCGAGTTTGAATCCCGGCACCAGCTATAAACTTTTCTTTGGTAAAACCGCCAAGTGGCTGAATATCACCCACTTGCTGCCATAACACTATCCGCTATGGGACTGCAAAGTTATATGCACGAGAAGTTTCCGCGGGCAGCATGAGCCTCTAACCAAGAGGCGTCACTTTAAAAAAATTAACCTCCGCTACTAACGGGTGGAGGCCGACCATCTAACGCTTCCATTAAGCCTATTGGTGCCACAAGTTAAGGACATGTTTAAAACAAAAAATTGATATAAAAAAAAATAAAGTAGCAAATCGCTCTAATCTCAGGATGGTAGAAAACCAAACAATCTTGGAAGGACAGGATTGATAGTATCCTACTTTTAAACAGAATACGATTGGTTTTCATTTTTGCTTGGAAAAAGGATGTTTTTTATGGTTGGCTACTGTATGATGTTTCACATGGCTCAAACATTTCTTGATCTTTCTTCAGCCTGTTGCCACCTCATGGACTCTATAAAAGCCGAACTCCGCATTCGCAGCTTCCCTGGAAGGCATCCATATATTAGCATGGTACACTCATTTTGTTTGGTACCCCGAGGGAATTTACATGCATGGTATGGATGAACTGCTACAAAACAATACTTAGGGTATTGAGGGTTTAAAGACTCTACTAACTATTTCCTTAACTTTTTCACCCAAACACTCTCTGAAATCTTCTTGAAATGTCCAAACACCCTCAATCTACTATGAGCTTAGTTTGTAACACTCCTCCGTTTCCAAGCCCATTGCCGTTGTGGAGGGACTTACGGACCCAGAGATTGAGGTCTGATGCTGCGAAGCTTCAGACTTCAGTCTCTGGTCCAACTAATTTTCGCTTGGTATTTTTTCTTTTTCTAGCTTTGCTTCCTCTTGTTTCATCTATCTTTTCTTCCTAACCTTCATCTACCCCCTTTTTTCATAAAGTGTAAAAGCCGTGCTGAGAGGATGAAAGGCTAACAAGAAGTTCAGTCATGAACGGTCTGAAGGTGCCATGGGCACAGTATACCCTTCCTTTTTCATTGCCCTTACTCTCCATGGGGTTTATGGGAAGCAGACTAATTATATCCCTCACTTACACGGCTCACCATGGCCAATTATGAAAATTTCAATTTATCAGGTGCACTGGGGAATGCACCTCAAAAAATTAATCCCCCAACCTCCCTGGCTTTGACAAGGATACACCTCTGACCACGGCTCTGAAAAACCACCCACTTGTCAACTCCCACGTCTCATCCACCTCACCTCCTCTTACCTATTTCTCAAACACCAACACCAATTCCTACCATGTATACGCCCCAAAAGTAAAACCACTCACCAACTCACCACCCTGGCCTGCTCTTCTTCTATAACTCAGACTGTTCCCTCCTCCTCTCATCCACGCCCACGCCCATCCACTACTACTAATCACCTTCCTTTATCCATTTTTCGTCCTCGCCGATAGAACAAATACTTCCATATCCCTGCTCATGCTCCATACTCAATAAACACTTCCCAATTTCAGAAACGCATCCAAAGACAGGTGGGAAGGGTAACCTTCCACACACGACCTGACAAGTCTCGCTTAATCATTGTTGACTCTGAATCCGAAGCTGAAGCAATGCTCACTCTAAAAAAACCTTGATGGGAAATCATTCCCAGTGTCCATTGATACTCAACTCAACACTCGTACTCGTACTCGTTCTCATTCTCAATGAAATCTGCCCAGACGACGTTAGTTGATCTGACTGTTCTCCTGACCTTTTTGAACTGATTGCAGACCAATATGATATCACCCATGTGTCCTGCTTTACCATAAATTCTCGTGGCCGTCGCAGACATCCAGTAAATATTGCAAGAATTGCATTAAAAAACAAGATCTTCCAGACAATGTATACATAGGTGGAGCCTTCTTTCTAAAAGGTTAAACCTTACATTCCGCCCCCCCTCCCCCCATGTCAGTGCCAAAACTGCTGGAGATTTGGACATCCAGCAAATAACTGTAATCCCCTGCACGTTGCCCTCTGTGTGCCTCACCTTGTCATACCCGTTTAAACTGCCCATCAACAAGACACATCTGTGCAAACTGCTTCCAAGAAAATAATGTCTTCTTTTGAGGCTGCTCTGTTTACAAACTTGAATCGGAAGTTGCTGCCCTCCGCTTCAAACATGGCCTAACACTCAAAGAAGCTAGACAAGAAGCCCGTCTTTGTGGCTTCCAACAGGTTTCTCTCTCTCAGCGCATTTCCATTAATATCCCACAGACCACGACTAACACTGATTCCTTCCCTACTACATCCCATCCTTTTTCTTCCACCCACACTGCTTCCTCTCCCACTTCTCTTGTTCCTTCATCTAGCATAATTACCTCCTCCACTTCTCCCACCCACCTTGTAGTTACTTCAGTGCCAGTGAAAACTAATTTTTCTCTAGTAAACCCAGATATCCCAACCTCTACTCCTTCAACTTCAAACCTTACCCACCATCCATGTGGTACTCGAGTACCAAATACCAAGTGTCGCTCCTGTGCTTCTCCTCCAAAACCTTCTACCGATTCTACTTACTCTTTAATTACTAAAACTGTTTTCCTACAGCTTCCAGCCAAGAAAATTTTTACTCCCACTCTCTCATCCCCTTATGAGACTATCTCTGACATTGATGCCTTCATAGCAGAACCTTTCATTGATACCTCACTCCCTTTTTCATCCTCTACCTACCACAAACCATCTCCGAGAGCGTCCTCTATGTTTCAGCAGAAGTCCATCAACCACCCAATAACCTTCCTTCCACTCCTATTCCCACTCCCCCTCCCCCTACTCCAACCGCTATCTGCCACCCTCACAGCTACATCTACTAGAAAATCTCTTCATGACTATCCTCTACCTACTGAAGTTTCTCGTGAATCCCTGTTACATAATTCCTCAATTCAAAATCCCTTCTGCCTAGATACACTGGTACCCTCTCCATCGCGGGGGTTACGTTCCAGCCCCTCCCGCGATAAGTGAAAATCCGCGAAATAGAAATACTCTATTTAAATGTTTTTATAACTTACGGTCCTTTTAAAAGCATTTTTAAACACACTTTACAAACAATAGAAACACATTTAAACAAAAAATATTGAGAGAGCAAGAGCAATGGATAACACAAACATATTGTACAAACAGTATAAAAAATATTGTGTACTCACCATCACCCCGGTTAGGACGTTAGGTTAGGTTAGGTTTGTTTTATTTTTTATTTGATAATTTTACTGAGAAACGGTTATCAAATAAATTCAAAACATATCGAAATCTTACAGAATGATATAGTTTTTTCTTGAAAATAAGAGGATATTGTTTTCTGAAAATTTTTCTTTTTCTCTCCCTCGTTCGGACTGATGAGCTCACGCCGCCATCCAAATTTTTCCAAAATTATTTTCATGTCATTATACCCGTACAACATAATGCTGCATTGTTAAATAATTTTTCACATATATTTCAGGAAATAATATAACTATATGGGGATAATAATTTGAGTTATTTGCTCAAAAAAAAATTGCTTTGTTCAGCTCCGTTGGGGAAATACCCCAGCTCCCAAGCCTGTGTTACCAAAAGGTTCCAATTTGGGTTCGATACAAACAAACAACATCGCACATCGCGAAAGACTACTGTGAATTCGGATTTGTTCATGGTGGTGGAGATCATTGCTCATTGGCAACCATCACAACTATAGGAAGCGACTGTGAAATTACCCCCTAGAATCTAACAGCCAATCAGCGGCTGAGAAAATAATATCGACGCTCTGATTGGCTGAATCAGTACGTACGGCAATTCTATCTTGACGTGCGAGATTTAAACTCATAAATAATGCTGTGGAATGCCACGAAATGGCGAAAATATACGCGGTATAAAAATTAATAGGTCTTACAGAGAAAAAAAAATGCGAAAGCTGAACCGCGATATAACTGGGAATTAGTGTGCTGCCCTTACTTCTATAACTCCTACTTTTGATTCCTCTACCTCTTCTAATCCCATTACTCCTATCCTTACCATTATCACAATTCGTTGTTCCTCAATCCAAAATCCTTCCTTCCCAGATACTGCACTTCCTTCTACATCTCCTACTTTTTATTACTCAATGATGTCCATTCTCCACTGGAATGCCCGGGGTCTCCGCAACCTAACCCATAGAAATTATCTCCGCTAACATAATTTCCTTGCTACAAATACACATCCTTCATTTGATCTAATCTTTTGACTATAATTGCTTTCCCTCCCCATAATTTGCCTTACCATCATCTCTACTATACCGTCTACTTTTTAGATTAACAAAGCGCCATATGACCTTTTTGCATTAACTAACTTAACTTAGTCTGTAACAATTCTATGTTAAGCGAATAGGAACTGCAACGTAGAAAGAGACAAACTCAATTTGTCTCTTGCCAGCTAGAAGTTATTGTATCCTTTCAAATTGAAAGCTTAATTTCTGTTTCTTATTTCAGGATGATCGGCTGTGTCTTAACTGCCAATTGGTGGAGGCTGGTGCTTGTGAGTGTCCTTGTGAATGTCCACTATCCTCTCATCCTTGTGGCATCCCAATTGAAGAAGACAAGAGTAATCCAATGTCCACATTATCTTCATTTTCTACCAATGACACAATGGATTCAACCAATCGAATTCGGCAGACCTATTTTGACAAGAACTTCATTAATGGTCAACCTGTGCCTCAGGTGTTGGAGCTTACTATACAGCCACCAGATCTGGCCCCTACCTGCCATCGGGTCCCTGAGCCACCAGTCTCCCTCCAATATTCCATAGGCTTGCTGGCTCACCTGGATTCCTGTGTCACTGTGTCCTGTTCCCTCTCTGTAACGCCAGCCTCATGTCTGGGCATGATTGGCTGTGTATGGTGTTACCTGAATGGAGATGGGTCTTCTCCCTTAAGCCACCCACACTGCACAGAAGCACATCTTTGCTATGGAGGCATCCTTGGAGGGCCTTCACCCTATCCTCATGGTCTGGCAACACTCCCTCACTCAGATATTATCCACGGGGATTCTGGCAACCCCATTGGACCTGGTAAGGTTTATTCAATATCTGTCACCAGCAACCGTCATGCTATAAGATATTAGGTATAGGTTATAAAGTACTAAGTATAAGGTTGAGGCTGTAGTTTCTGAATTTAAATGGTGTATCTTTTTCTATTTAATTTGTTTTCCACAATCAAATTTGAACTTCGGTGAGAAAGTGTGATTATGATGAGGTGGAGGAGGTATTTTCCACCATTTGTCAGACTGTTGAATATGTAATGGTAAGGTTATGTGAACAACAGCCAGGGTTTGCGACATTGTGATCCCGGCAAAAGTGAAAGGCTGAAAATCCTATCTTCTTTTGTGTGTGTGTGTGTGTGTGTGCGTGCGTGCGTGCGTGCGTGCGTGCGTGCGTGCGTGCGTGCGTGCGTGTGTGTGTGTGTGTGTGTGTGTGTGTGTGTGTGTGTGTGTGTGTGTGTGTGCGTGCGTGCGTGCGTGCGTGTGTGTGTTTGTTATGCACTAGCACTGGTGCCCTACGTATTAATATAAGACAAATATTTTAATTAATTAATTAATTAATTTAAATAAGTGAGAATAAAATAGGAAAATGGTCTAGAACTGACCAGTGAAAATAAAGATTGAGGGAGGGGCACATATGGATAAATCTAGACAAGAATAGGATTGAGTTTTTTGTATCAAAATATGTAGGACAGTTTGAGTTGAGAATAGAATGCTTAAGAGAGCGACTACAGGAACTCACTACTAAATCCCCCCATGGTGTATGTTGACAATTCAATTTGCCGACTATCATCAAAGGGAAGTTGGGAGATTAGGTCGTGGAGGTTATGAAAATCATTAGGATTGGAAGGTGAGAAATAAACAGAAACAATTGTAATCCAACATTGAAGGAAGATTCGTAACATAGTACAAGGAATAGTAGTTTCAATGCTTAGGTAAGTATATGGTGTCTTACGATGGATAAGAATAGAAGAATCAGCAATATAATGAGGAGAATAGATGAAATAGTAGTTAAGAATTGGTGTGTGGTTGAACAAAAAAGGTTTCTTGAAGGCATATAACTTGAGGTTCATAGATAGATAGTAGATAGCGGAAGTAATTTCTATGGGTAAGATAAGGGGGACAAGTATGATATAGTTTATTTGGACTTCAGTAAAGCTTTTGACAGAGTACCCCATAGGAGAGTGTTAAGTAAAGTCAAGGCTCATGGCATAGGTGGGAAGCTAATAGAGTGGATTAGGGGGTGGCTTACTAGTAGGGAACAGAGGGTACAGATTAATGGGAAGAAATCAGAATGGGGTAATGTCACTAGTGGGGTATCACAGGGATCAGTACTAGGACCGTTGTTATTCATAATCTATATAAATGACTTAGAGACAGGAATAAACAGTGATATCAGTAAATTTGCCGATGACACAAAGATAGGAAGATCGGTAAAGAATTTAGATGATGCTAGGATGCTGCAGGATGACTTAAATGGCAGATGTAGTTTAATGTTAACAAGTGGAGCATTATGAGCGTAGGTAAAGATAATAAGCCTGTAGACTACACATTAAATGATAATACCTTAGGAAGGTCATATAGTGTGAGGGACTTAGGAGTTCAAATAAGCACTGACTTGCGCCTCAGGGAACAGTGTATTATAGCTAGAAATAGGGCCAACAAGATACTGGGAATTATTAGTAAATGTGTGACAAATAGGAGTTCTGAGGTCATTCTGAGTTTGTATTTAGCGCTACTTAGACCCCACCTAGATTATGCAGCTCAATTTTGGTCCCCTTATTATAGGAAGGATATAGGCTTCTTGGAGGCAGTCCAGAGAAGAATGACCAAGATGAATCAGGGGCTGAGAAATTTGTCCTACAAAGATAGGTTAAAATGTCTTAATCTCCACTCTCTATAGAGGAGGAGGACAAGAGGAGATATGATTGAGGTTTTCAAATGGGTAAAAGGAATTAATAAGGGAAACATTGATCAGGTTTTAGAATTCGGTAGTCAGGATAGGACACGTGGAAATGGATACAAGCTAGGAAAAATTAGATTCAGGACAGACATAGGTTGATATTTGTTCACTAACAGAGTCGTCAACGATTGGAATAGGCTGGATAGACACGTATTAAGTGCTGAGTCAATAGGTAGCTTTAAAAGACTATTGGATCAGAGTATGGATAGGGATGACAGGTGGGATGGCTAAATATTGGATTATTCCAAGGGTGGGTGGGTGACAAGGAGCTGCCTCGTGTAGGTCATTAACTGGCCTCTTGTAGTCTCCTCATTTCTTATGTTCTTATGTTCTTATATGGGAACGGAAACCATGGATATTCCAGTGGAGAATGGACATCGTTGAATAATGAAAGAAAGAGAATTAATAAATTGTAATAATGGTAGGGATAGGAGTAATGATATCAAAAGAGATGGAGGGATCAGAAGTAGGAGTAAGGGCAGTATCTGGGCAGGAGGGATTTGGGATTAAGTAACTATATAACAATGATTCACCAGAGAACCCCAGAGGATAGTCCAGAGGAGATTTTTTAGTAGATGTAGCTGTGAGGGTAGGAGGTGAAGAATGGAAAAGGGGTAATGGGTTAGGAGGATGGGTAGATGGAAGAGGAGGAGGAGAAAGGTCATTGTGTGGTTGATGAGCTATTGCTGAACCACAGAGGATATTATCTGAGGTGTTATGTGATGAGATAGAAGATGGGAAAGGGAGTGAAATATCAATGAAAAGTTTTGCTATAAAGGCTTCTATGTTAGAGATTGTCTCACTAGGGAAAGAGGGAATGAGAGAGTGGGAGTAAAAGTCTTTTTTGGCTGAAGACTGTAGGGAAACAGTTATAGTGATTAAAGATGAAGTAAGATCAGTAGAAGGTTTTGGAGGGGCAGCATAGTAATGTCGCTTGGTACAGGAATACTATGTGGAAGGAGGGCAAGATTTGAAGTTGAAGGAGTAGAGATTTGGGTATCTGAGTTTACTAAAGAAAAATTATTACAGTTTTCATTGGCGCTGAACCAACTACAGGGTGCATGAGAGAAGAGGAAGAGGTAATTGTGCTAGATGAACGAACAAGAGGAGTAGGAGAGGAAGAGATGTGAGTGGAAGAAGAAGGATGGGATGTAGTAGGAGGAAAATTAGTGTTAGTTGTGGTCTTTGAGGTGTTAATGGAGATGCGCTGAGAGAGAGGAATCTGTTGGAAGCCAATGAGACGGGCTTCTTGTCTAGCTTCTTTGAGTGTTAGATCATGTTTGAAGCAGAGGGCAGCAATCTCCGAGTCAAATTTATAAACAGGGCAGCCTCGAAAGAAGACATTATGTTCTTGATTGCAGTTTGCACAGCTGTGTATTGTTCAAGGGCAGTTTGTACAGGTATGGCCGGGTGAGGCACAGAGAGGGCAACGTGTAGTGGATCTACAGTATTTTGCTGTATGTCCGAATCTCCTGCTGTTTTGACACTGACGTGTGGGAAGAATGTAAAGTTTAACCTTATAGAACCTATGTATACTCTGTCTGGAAGATCTTACCCATTGAATGTAATTCTTGCAATATTTACTGGATATTTGCAATGGCCACGAGAATTAATGGTAAAGTATGACACATGAGCCATATCATGTTCGTCTGCAATCAGTTCAAAAAGGTCAGAACAGTCAGACCCACTGACGCCGTCTGGACAGATTTCATTGGGAATGAGAATGGTACAGATTGTCCATTACTATAATCTAGCAACCACGGGATCTTACGACCGCCGGATTTTCAAAAATTCCGGTTTATTGATATTTTGTCATCTGACTTTATATATGCTGTACATATTATAACAAAATAGGACTGCAGCTCTTCAGTTCTATAGTTCTTGACCTACACGAAGATTAAACCAGGTTATCAGCACTTGGTCCAGATTATAACTTTTTCCTTCTGTTATTAACCTCCCTACAAACATTTCTTTTTCATCTGCTGTCAGTAAAGAACTTTAGCATTTATTTATTTCAGATTTTTATATTATAGACTGTTGAAGACTATGTTGTACATTTCACAAACACTTCGCACATACACATCACTATCAAATTTTTTCTAACTGTTGAACATTTTCTGCGATCAACAACGGGCAATGTTTGCATTTTACAGCACTTCTTTTATTCACCGAATCCATGATGGGGCTCTAAAGCAGCAGCCAGGCCGTGTGTGGAAGGTTACCCTTCCTACCTGTCTTTGGATGCATTTTTGGAATTGGAAAGTTTTTGGAGTATGGAGCATGAGCAGGGATATAGAAGTATTTGTTCCATCGGCGAGGACCAAAGAGGATGGATAACTGAAGGTGATTAGTGGTAGTGGATGGACGTGGGTGAGGGTGAGAGGAGTGAGTGAGTGAGTGACTTGACGTAAGGCGCCGTAACAGCCAGGGTCATATGGCGCCGCTACCAAACCATAAAAAAACTAAGTAAAATGTGAAAAACGAAAAAGACAACTGAGAAAAACGACGGAGAAAAAACGAATAAAAACTATAAAATGAAAACTCAATGATCATTATAACAGAGAGAGGAGGCCAGCTTCCTCCAGAAAATATACCACTTCATAACCCGGGGAACGACACGCCGGGCCAAGCACCCGACTTAGACTAAAACTAAAGGGGAGGCGGTGGTCTAGTGGCTAGCGGTCGGGCATAGCAGCTCAAGATCCCGCGTTCGATCCTCAGCACGGGCTGGCCACTTTTCTAGTTACTACCGCCGAGTGGCCTAAGATCACCCACATGCTGCCATAACACTATCCTCACCGGGACTGCAACGTTATATGGGCGAGAAGCTTCCGCTGGCAGCATGAGCCTAAGAAGAAACAAGGCGTCACTTAAAAAATCTGACCCGCGCTACTAACGGGCGGAAGCCAACCATCTAAGGGCGGAAGCCTACTGGCGCTATGGGTAATAAGACAAAAAAAAAAAAAATACACCATCTGCACCGTGGCACCGGTAAAGGAAACGCTGCCTTAGCTCTACCAAACTCGGGCACTCGACCAGCAAGTGCCATACAGTAAGAGGCACCAAACAGTCATCGCAGTACGGTTGGTATTCACCGGACATCAGATGACTGTGGGTTAGGCGAGTGTGACCAATGCGCAGATGAGCTAAGGCTGTCTACAAGCGACGTTCTCGTATATTGGAATAATCCCATGCATCCCACCGCTCCTGCCAAATAGCAATGATCGCCTCGCGAATCGCCGGAAACACATCCGTACACGGGACTGGGCTAAGAGTGGCAGCCTTATCTGCCGCCTCCTTAGCTAGCCTATCAGCCCGTTCGTTCCCGGGCACGCCAACGTGGCCCGGCACCCAACAGAACCCAACACGGTATCCCCGGTTGCTGAGTAGATACAGCCACTCAAGTGCAGATAAAACTAAAGGAGTAGAGGAGTTCAACACAAAAAGTACGCTACGAGAATCGCTAAAAATAACAAAAGAGTTGACTGGAAGTGTAAAAATAGTTCTTAAAGCGAGGAGGAGGAGGAAACAGTCTTAGTTACAAAAGAGAAAGAGACCAGGGTAGAGAGTTGGTGAGTGGTTTTACTTTTCGGTGGTATATATCGTAAATGGTTTATACTGGAGGAAGATACAAATGTAGAAGTAGGGATTGGTGCTGGCTTTTGAGAAATGGGTAAAAGAGATGAGGGTGGTTAGATAAATTTTCATAGCCGTAGTCAGACGTGTGTCCTTGTTTAAATTAAATATTTTGAAATTTGCCATTGCGAGCCAAGTGCAAGTGGGGAATATAACTGATCAGTTCCCCATAACCCACATGGAGAGTAAGAACAATGAAAAAGGGAGGTTATACCATGCCCATGGCACCCTTAGGAAAGAAGGGGATAGTGAGAGGTTAAGAAGAAAAGATAGATGAAACAAGGCGAAGCAAAGCTAGAAAAAGAAAAAGGCCAAGCAAAAATTGGTTGGATCAGAGACTGAAGTGCGAAGCTTTGCAGCATCAGACATCAATCTCTGGCCCCTAATCCCCTCTACAGCGGCAGTGGGCCTGGAAATAGAAGGGAAATCATTCCAAGTATCTATACTTCTTTGATTTTAAAAAAAATTGTCTTTTGTATCGTTCAAGCAAATTCCTTTTTGCAATTTCTTCTTGTGTCCCCTCAAATTTCTTGCCTCTCCTTTTCTTCTCAATGTTAAATAATTTCTATCTGTTTCCTCCAGGTTGTTTATCAATTTATATATTGTAATTAAGTCACCTCTTTCTCATCTTTCTTTTAGTGTTGTTCGATGCATTTTTCTTTGTTTTTTTCTCATACGTTAGGTCTTCCAATTCTGGCACCATCTTAGTTGTTATTCTATGTATTCTTTCTGATTTCACAACATGCTTTTTATTTCTGGAGGATCATATTACTTCTGCGTACTCCAATGTTTTTTTCTGATCATATCCTTATCTAGGAAATGAAAAGCCATCCATAGATATCTTAGCATCCTGAAAGTGTCACGAAATATTCTATCTAAATTTTCCTCTGGTGATAAGTTGTCCTGTATTACCAACCCTAAATCTTTCTCTTCTTTTGCTATTGATATGATATTTTCCGATAACCTGGCTTTATTTTTTTATTTTTTATTTTTTTAATTAATTAATTAATTATTTTTTTTTTTTTTTCATTATTAACTTCCATTGCCCATGCCTTGCTCCATTCATATATCTTGTTTATATCATTCTGTAGCTCCTCACGATCCTTGTGGCTTTATTTTTTTATTTATTTCGTAGTAATTTTTCATCATCTACAAATTGACTGATGTAACTGCCTAGTCCTTCTGTCATGTCATTTACATATACTAAAAACATTTTTGGTGCCAAAACTGATCTCTGTGGTACTCTACTTTCTACTTCTCTCCATTCTGTTTTTTCATTATTTATTACTGTTCTCATTTCCCTTCTTTCAGGTAGTCTTCCATACAATTTTTTAATGGTCCTTTCAATCCTCTAATGTGTTCCAACTTTCATAGGAATCTCCTGTGCGGAACCTTATCAAATGCTTTTTTTAAATCTAGATATATGAAATCCACCTATCCATCTCTTTCTTGTGTTATTTCTATTACTCTTGAATAAAAAACTTAATAAGTTTTTGACACATGATCTTCCTGTTCTGAATCCAAATTGTCTATCTGTTGTTTTTTCTTAATTTTCTAAGTACACTAAAACCTCTATAATTCGATCTAATTGGGGAAGACCTGGGTCGAATTAGCCGAAAGTCCGAATTATCCGGTTATTTCTCTAGCCCCTCCACACATTAAGAATGCACTAAAACGTGCCAAAACAGCACAGATTGTAGTGCAGGTTGACCATCAATAGTCCGGACACCGATATTCCGGTTCCTTCAATATTCCGACATGAATTTTAGAGTGCAGTTTCATTTTTTTCGTTACCGGAAACTTTTTTTTTTTAATTATTTATATATATATATATATATATATATATATATATATATATATATACACACACATATATATATATATATATATATATATATATATATATATATATATATATATATATATATATATATATATATGTATACATTAAAAGGGTACTGGCCAAGAGACGACAAAAATAGATTAAACAAATCCCTCATGTCGCTAGACCCTATAAAGAGAACAGTAGAAGAAATAGAAGCAGGGGAGGTGTTTATATAAATGTTTTGATGCCACTATACCCAGAATCAGCTGTTTGCAAATGCTTGCAACAGCAAACAGGCATTTCTTCCCTTTTATTTGCTGTAACTGTTAAAATCTGCTGCTGTATAGTCTGTGATGTAGATGATGATCCTGACAGCTCATCCGATATTTAACTTTTTTTCAAGGGTACAATAATGAACTAAGATTCTGTAGAACTATTTTATTTAGTTGTTAAACACTAGATTTTAATTTGCTTCTCATTACCTGTTTAATTTTCTTTGATTAAAGCATTGTTGTAATTTTCTGTTACAAGTGGTGGACGCCGTTAATCAAAAAGTTAATTCTCTTAACTGTTAATCCGTCAACCAAAAAATTTACCTCGATAACCGTTAATCAGTTAATTCCTTAGAAAATGTAATGGTAGTTATCAATGAACCGTTAACATTATTTTTTTTTATAAAAAAAATTAGTTTTTGCTCTAAAACTACCTAACCTAACCACCTTTGAATAGTGTCAAAACTATAAAATCAGCCTTTAATGGGTTTTTGAGAGCTTTAAAATCCAAAAACTAAATTTGTTCTTGCTTTAGTTTTAAAAAAAGGGCAATTTTTTATAGTTTTAACTTTTAAAAAAATAACTTAGAAATGCTGTTTTTTTTTATAAAAATTTTTGGGTTAGCGTACTTGAGTTAACGTAGGTTAATTGTAACGGAAGTTAATTAGTCAGATAATTATTTCCAAAGTTTATTTAAAAGTTAAATCGTTAACGAAAATGTTAACTTCGTTAATTAACGATTAACGGGTTAACGGTTTAGTGCCCACCTATGTTTGTTACAATATATATGGTCAGGGAACAAAACCTCAATAGTTCGGAAATTTCGAAAATCTGGCAGTCCTAAGGTCCCGTAGTTGCCGGATTATTGATGGTCAACCTGTACTTGTACTCTCCAAAACATGGCTGATACTGAAGCGTAAAATGCAGAACGTACTGTACTCTCCAGGTGAGTCTGTCAATAACAAAATTCACGATATGGTAACAGCCTCGTCTCATCACGGCATCTGATGAGCTGATGCACGCCACAGATTTGGACATGGAGTGCATGAGCCAATCAGATACCGTAATGAGACTCGTTTGTTGACATACCGTGAGCATTGTTATTGACAGACTCAGCTGGATGGATTTTTGTTATTATTATTATTATTATTGAAATTTGTTAAAAAAAACTCGGTCAGCCTGAAACTGGTCAAATTGCTCAAAATCTGAATAATACGTTTTTAAATTATAGAGGTTTCAGTGTATTCAGTTCATTGTTTCTTGATTACCTATTCACATATTTTACAGACTATGCTGGTCAATGACACTGGTTTATAATTAAGTGGTTCTTCGTTGTTTCTATTTTTGTAAATAGGCGTTATATAGGCACTTTCATTCTTTAGGGACATCCTGTTTTAATAGAAAACTCAATTATATCATGAATTGGCCCACCCATATCTTGTCTATACTCCAAAATATATCCTGATATCCTATTTGGCCCTATTGCTTTTCTTGAATTTCATTCCTTCATCATTTCTACTATCACTTCTCAACTGATCATGATTTTCCACATCTCATTTTTTCTCACGTGTCCTCGTGGCTTTTTAAAGTCAGGTTCAGTTATAAATACTTTCTGAAAATTCTTATCTAGCACTTCGCTCATTTCTTTCGGGTTCTCATATACTTCATTATTTTCCTTCAATCTAGTTATATTTCTTTATATTTAATTTTTCCATTAGTAAAACAGTATTGGTTCTTCCATGCATTTGTCAACTATATTTTTTTCATATCTCTTCTCTTCTCCTCCTACCGGTACATGTTCATTCCTTTCTAGTTTATATTCTTCTTTCCTTTCCTGAATTGTGTGGGTGTGAGTGTGTTTTTGAGTGTATAGTTTATCTGCAAAGGTATAAACGAGGTGGATGGACAAGAGTGAGTGGAGTGGAGACTTCGTCACGACTTTCAAGGATGTTCCTAGGAACAAGCATCAGAGTGAATGCATGTGATCAATTTAATAATTTTTGACCTAAAACACTGGAAATCGATATCCTCATTCAGTATTTGGGGAATCAAAGGTAAGTTTTAAGTAAAAGTACAAAATACAACCTTACATGTATTTTTTTACTACATATGCTCATCTCTTATCCTAGTTGCTGGAGGAGTAATGGCAGTCTTCCTGGTGGTAGCAGTGGCTGTTTATTGTTACCGGCAATACGTTGGGAGCACAAGTCACTCCCTCTATACCCCAACTAGCCTCCAACCACGCTCCAGCATTTATCAATCTCAGCCTGCTCATGACATTGATCCAGGAGATGATGATTTATTGGGTAAGGAAGTAGTATTAATTGATATTCTCTATTACACATGTCTTTATCACTTGCTTAACATGAGATGATGATTTGGGTAAGGAAATACAGTGGAGTCTCTTTTATCTTAAACTCTTTTAACCAAAATAGATATGCCACTAACCAAAAGTTATACTAAAACATTCTCTATTTGAATAACCAAAAAATCTAAAATATATCCGAAAATTCAAACACAGTGCGCTTGTCTCACGCACTAGCATTAAGGCTTGGTCGCACTAACCATTGCTAGCAACAGATTTTGTCATTTTCCCAGGCGTGATGCCCAGGCCTGGGAAACTCAGTAGATAGCCACAGCTATCTGGTTCAGCCCTGGGCAGATAGTGCAACTGACCATTTATTGTATGCTCAAAAATAAAAGTAAAATGTATATAAATTTTAGATATGAATATCACATAAAAGTATTGGAAAGAAAACAATTGTTTTGAAAATACAATGATAATATTTGAATTTTTTACAATCTACATCTATAGCATTTAGTATTTGATAATTTCCAGGCATATGTCTGTATCTCTGTCTTGTGCCATTCATAAAAGTTACATATTTGTGTTATCCGGTCTTCGTCCTTTATGGGATTCGCATGGTCATTCCAGATTCCTGGAGATAATACGTGTTCCTATCCGCTAGCCTGGCAAGACACCTGCATCCTGAGATAAACAGATGGCCAGTGTCATGTTACTCATGGGATCCATGTCAAATCAAGTTTTTCTAACCCTCTCTGTCAGCAGACATCACCAGATCAAAACATACATTCATCCTGACAGGACATCCCCTCTCCTGTCTGTAATTCTATCATATATTGTGTGTGTATCCACCGCTGGTTCTGATCAATCTAAATCATTTTTTTTTTCTATATCACAAACCGTTGGTGCCAGTAGGCTTTACAGAACATAAGAAATGAGGAGACTGCAATAGGCTAGATAATGACCTACACGAGGCAGTTCCTTATCCCCCACCCTTGGAATAATCCAATGTTTAGCCATCCCACCTGTCATCCCTATCCATACTCTGATCCAACCGTCTTTTAAAGCTATCTATTGACCCAGCACTTACTACGTGTCTACCCAGCCTATTCCAATCGTTCACGACTCTGTTAGTGAACCAATATCTACCTATGACTATCCTGAATGTAAGTTTTTCTAGCTTGTATCCATTTCCACGTGTCCTATCCTGAGTGCTAAATTCTAAAACCTGATAAATGTTTCCCTTATTAATTCCTTTTACCCATTTGAAAACTTCAAGTATAATACACCAGGAACCAAATACATAGTACACAGTAATCAAATCCCCGCTTATGGAAAGCGGCTTCCAACATCTTGTGTTCATAGGCAGTTTTTCCAAATTTTCAATCTTTGTTCCTCTGAAAGATAGACCAGCAAGCTCAATAGACAGCCCTCATTGATCAAGTCATATGTTAATATTCTTCTTTTAAAATGTTGTTATCATACAGCGGTTCTGAATTCAATATTTCTATCATTCAACAAATTTGTGATCATTTCAATATCAAAAAGTGTAACATGGATTAGTCGAACAACACAATCTGAAAATATTGGAAATGCTGCATCATGCTAGGATGACAAACTTCTCTCAATATAAATGGGGAAACATTATTACTTAAGTTATGTAAATATTGATTTATCTCAGAAAGTATATGTACAAAAATTATAAGTACATATAGGGAATATTGGCAGCCATGTGCGCATTGTGTTTTTCTTTTGTCATTTTCGTGGATTGACGTGGAGGCTTAACACACTATGGGTGAATACATTGAGCCCGACAACGAGGTGTTTAACTGATCCCCACACTACTCCCACTACTCCAAGATGGCATCAACTTAAACAGGTTATTGGCCCAGACACAGAGTAGTGTTTGATGGAGACTGGGAGAAGTTTGAAGTGTGGGAAGCCAAGTTTCGAGGTTACTTGTCGACCAAAGAATTTAATGGCATCCTAATAGAAACCTCGCCGGATGCAAGTAAGAATAAGCAAATGTATGCAGAGTTGATACAGCTGCTCCAACATACAACACATTTAGCATCGTGGTGGAGCAACGGAAGAAGAACCTTTCAAGAGTTTAAGAAACCCCTTATGAACTATGAAGAATCAAGAAAGTTGAGAAGCTCAACTGAGAAAGAAAACGTGATGAATAGAAACCGATTGGTAGATTCCACAAGTCACCTAGCTCAACTCATCAATTCATAGCTCAATAAAATATAATTATTCGCTTCATTTTATTTTGTATGCGTTTGACAAGCTAATACCTCTTTCCTTGTTAGACAGTAACCCTCAGCCAATATACAATTTTTTGAACTATGTTCAGTTATATCTGGCAGATTTTCAATGCGTTCATCAATTTGTCAAAGAAGATCTAGCTGCCTCTCAAGGAACAATGTTAAATTATCAGCATCAGCACGCCTCTACACCTGACATCGTTTTCAATAAGGTAAATGACTGCCACTCAAAGCTTAGCGCAAAATTTGAAGGTCCTTTTCATATCATAGAAAAAGTACTTCGGGAGGCGGTAGCCTAGTGGCTAGCGGTCAGCTTAGGGTCCCGCGCTCAAGCTCTGGCACGTGCTGGCCACTTTTCTTTGCTACTAATAGTCAGCTTCACTATGTTTGGATTTTAACTTTCGTTGGAGTTTTGTGGAGAGTATCAAAACTATACATTTTTGGAAACCTTATAGTATAAGCAATAAGAAAAACAATGTTTCCATTTGCCTCGAGTCCTATATGGCCGCCATCTTGGGTTTTACAAGATGGCTGCCATTAAAAAGTTTTTCGTCAATATCTTAGCAGTGGTTCTTAACCTGGGGTATCATTTTTAATGGCAGCCATCTTGTAAAACCCAAGATGGCGGCCATATAGGACTCGAGGCAAATGGAAACATTGTTTTTCTGATACCCCCAAGGGATACGAAACCTTAAACCTGGGGGTACGAGACAAGATAGAATAGAATAGAATAGAATGTATTACCACTTTTAAGAAATAAAGTATTGGTATTAAAACACACTCACACAAACGCACAAAAAAATACATGACAAAAGAAGACGAGTGCAACAGAATGAATGAAACAGAGAAAACATAGTTTTCAAATACATCTTGCAGAAACAAGAACGCACACTACATACAATTCAGATTATGTGTAGCCAATTCTTGAGCGACGTCAAAGGAACTTGATGTAAACACTATAGCAATAAGTACGCTAACAAAACAGATAAAATCAGACACCATATAGACACAAGTAGATCATGAAAGATGCATGATAGCCAGTGTAATGGTACTGTATATTTGTAATGCTGAACAATTGATTATAATTAATAGTTAATCAATATTCTTTTCTTTATTATTTTTTTCAGTCATTTGTGTTCTGGGTTATCACTGAGAGTGAGAGGACCCAACGAGTACAGCTCACGTTCGTTTGAAACGTGCTGCACGTGCACTGTGTTGTATGTAGTTGAGTCGATGTGAACATTGTGACTTGGGTCTGCATTTTGCTTGATTGTGCTCGAGTGGTTGATAGTATTGAGGTGAATTACTAGTGCGTGTGGCATTTGTGATTTGTGAAATGTTATTTTTTGTGTTATCATTTTATTTCTCACAATATAATGTTTTTATTGTGGTATAACTGTAATATTGTCAAGAATATATGTATTGATGAAATATATTTAATATTGTCATTAGGCCAAATTAAGCACCAACCACAAGGACATGTTTATCTAGTAGTCTGATTATTGTAGTAGGCCTATATTATGTATGTTGAACAGTTTACTGTACCCTACATTAAGTCGGTGGTGGTTGTATTATAGTGGTGTTTTTCAACGGAGATGTCAGCCTATGGGCACCAGTTAAGGAGGAGAAGAACAAGATGTTCATGTCTGCAAGCAAGAAAACCACGGTAAAGCTCTGAGACAAGACTGTGGATCTAAAAGAGACCAAGGACTTGTATGGCAGAGTGATGGTCCTGGCCCGGTCCAGCAGATACATCAACCAGAAAGAGGCCATTGGGAACCACGAATTCACTCTGACACCAAGAGCCCTTTTTGCTCCAGATGGTACAATCTGGTCATGCCAACAACAAGTTGGCAACGGCAGAAACACCACAGAAAGATTAGAAGCCAGAAGATGGGATGGACATTACACCAGATGCTCCAAGTCGCAAGATAGCCCTGGTAGATGGAATGGTTCTTCTGCAGAAGATGGCCAAGAAACCAGCAACCATAGTGAGTCAAAGATCTCAGTGAATGCTTCAACGACAGGCTGATGTCCCTCACACGAGATTATGATGAAATCATCCTTATGTTTGACACATACAGGGATGATTCTCTGAAGAGTGCTATTATAGCTAGAAATAGGGCCAACAAGATACTGGTATTCATTAGTAGGTGTGTGACAAATAGGAGTTAGACCCCACCTAGATTATGCAACTCAATGTTGGTCCCCTTGTTATAGGAGGGATATAGGCTCCTTGGAGGCAGTTCAGAGAAGAATGACCAAGATGATTCTGGGGCTGAGAAATTTACCCTACAAAGATAGGTTAAAACGTCTTAATCTCCACTCCCTAGAGCAGCGTTTCTCAACCGGGGCTCCCCGGAATCCTAGAGTTCCACAAAAGGTCACTAGGTGTTCCGCGAAATAATTCAAATATACACAATTTCATAAATTTTACAAGAGTATTAATTTTTCTTAAACCAGTAAACATATATATATATATATATATATATATATATATATATATATATATATATATATATATATATATATATCTCTACTTAAGCTTAGCGCAGCGGAAGAATTAGGGCTGGAAATAAAACGTAGTTCAAGAATTCCCCCATTGCAAGGAATTACTGGTCGTAAATTACGAGTTTTGGGTCAAGCTAGTGTTACCATTTCTAGTATCAGTAATCACCCAATTACCATTAAAGTAGCGGTAATTCCTGATAATTATCTGCGTCCATCAGCCTTGCTCGGTATGAATGCCATCAGTCAAGCTACATTTACGTTAGATTACCAAGCAAGAAAAGTTTATTGGAATAACTTGATTTATCCTTTAGTGTTAACAACAAATGAATATGGTAAAGTTCAAAGGGTGGTAAGAGAAACACACCCATGCCCCAATAACCGCCCCAAATATGGCAGATTAACTACTCGTAAACACCTGGACTGTTACTTAACGACCATGGTGGAAATTAAAGTCGATGAACAACCTAACACAGTAGTAATGGTTGAAGCCAGACATCAGTACGTCCAGAATGGAATACCAATGGTTATGACTGTCACTAAAGATCAAACTTTGTTTATCCCCGTCATTAATAACACCAAGGTAGGGTTAAACTTGCACCCCGGAACATTGTTAGTCACCTATGAACGAGTACAAGATGAACAATTAGAAACAGAAGAAACCCCCGTTACTATCTCCCGTATTAGTGAGGCTCTCGGACCTGAGAATGATTGTGTTAGTAATTACCAAACACGCTGGGAAAAACTGCAGTCCATCCTAGAATCTCGTGATTGGTCACATTTAAATCCAGAACAGAAAGAACAATTATTTCACATCATCCAACAACATCAAGAACTTTTTATAGTACATCCAGGCGAATTAGGTTTAATTCAAGCAGAACCAGCTCATATACAGGTAGACGATCCAAGACCTTGCCGTACGCCTCTATACCGTTATCCCGAGAAAGCAAAGGAGGCGATTCAGTCAATATTAAAGGAGTTAGAAGGGAAAGGTATTATCGAAAGTTCAACTGCGGCTTGGCTGTCCCCAATAGTTTTAGTTAATAAGCCAGGGGGAGACAAAAGACTCTGTTTAGATTATAGAAAAGTAAATAAACAACTAGCTATGGATATTCATCCTCTTCCTAAGTTAGAAGAGTTAGTAGAGAATGTATCAGGAAGTGACTACTATGCCACTTTGGATATGAAGGATGCATATTATCAAATCGCCCTCGATCAATCCAGCAGGGACCTAACTACTTTTAGTGATGGAATCTCACTCTATAGATTTAAAAGATTGCCCTTCGGTTTGAGCTGCAGCCCCGCTTTATTCGCTAGACAAATGAACCAAGCTCTAGCCCCCCTACTTAAAGAAAATTGGGTTAAAAGTTATCTTGATGATCTTATTGTATATGCGGCAGACTACGTTACTTTAATTGAGAGGCTGGAAAAGTTATTTAAACACCTAAAGTCTGTAGGTATAAAACTTAACCTCTCCAAGTGTAATATTGGTCAAAGACAAGTAAAATTCTTAGGACATATAGTGTCAAAGGAAGGGTATCGTCCTGACCCACGTAACGTAGACGCAGTAACCCAAATGAAGCCACCCGCTACTATCAAGGAAACGCGGCGTTTCATCGGGATGTGCTCATTTTATCGCCGCCACATAGAAAAATTCTCAAAGATTCTGGCCCCTCTTACCAACCTTACAAAAAAAGGCCAAATATTTGACTGGACCAGTGAATGTCAGAATGCTTTTGAGACTTTAAAATGTAAACTCACCCATGCCCCAATCCTTTCTAAAGCAGTAATGAATCGGGAGTTTATATTAGAAACCGATGCTAGTGCTACTCATGTAGGAGCAGTGCTGATGCAATATGATGGGAAAGAACCACGAGTGATAGGATTCTTTTCAAAGAAATTAAGACCGGCCGAAATAAGATATTCCACAACCGACAGGGAAGCGTTAGCTGTAGTGTTAGCCTGCCGGAACTTTCACCATTATTTGTGGGGAGTGCGCGTCCTGATCCGCACCGATCATCAACCCCTCATTTCTGTGTTCAGGCAAAGAACCAAATCGCCCAGGATGAATAGGTGGATATTAGAGATGAGGGAGTTTCAGTATAAAATGGAATATAAAGCCGGATCTAAGAACGTGGTGGCTGATCAACTAAGCCGTCCAGTTAAGGTAGTTAGAATGGTAGGGCAAGATACGTTCCTAGGGATGACCAAAGATGAGTTCATACAAGCCCAAGTAGATGAACCCCGTTGGCGAGAAATGAAAGAATATTTAGAAGGAAGACAAGTACCACGACATAAATATCCTCCAGTAATCTTAAATCAGAGGAAAATGGAGTCGTTAGAAAGGGAAGTGGATAATTTAAGGTTTTGTGTTGAGGATTTAGTAGGTGAACTGCGCCGCAGGGAATCTGCACCCCCCCTTGAAAGACCAGTTAAAACCTTTTTGAAGCCACGTGATATCCCTATTCTGGAGTTACGTCAGTTGAATGGTGTAGACGGCGCGGGACGACTCACTGTTTTCTTGTCACAGGTAGAAAGTTGTTCTCAGTTAACAGACGAACGACAACAAATAGTTCGGATGCGAGTAGATTCACCCCTTTCACTATTTATTCAGAATATCCTTAATAAAGAAGTTATGTCGTGGGAGAACTTTAAGAAGCACCTAACTACTGAACTCACCGACCAAAGTGAAGATCGTATCTTTGATTCCTTGAACGATTTAAAATATACGTATGACGAAGACCCAATAGAATTTGTAACCAACCTAAAATGTAAACTTGCGTTGTTAGAAGTACAGACAAAGTCGGGAGAGGTGCCTAACACTGAACAGCTCATTAAAAACAAACTACTGAAGGGCATGCCTAAAGAAAGTAGAGATAGGCTAGAGTTGTACTTGGACCAGAATGTAACCCTTAAAAAGTTTCTGAGCAAATTGGATAATGAGAGAATAGTGGTGCTAACACAACAACGGGATAACGTGCGAACAATTGAACCAGCTTTACCATCCCAAGGTGCCATAGCACGTAACCCTCCGAGAACACCAACAGGGAGGGGCAATTTAGAAAGAGTCGAGAGGAGACTTAGACAATGGGATAGGAGAGAAAAATATTGTCCTTATTGTCGAGCTAATAGTCATTCTATAGCAGAATGTCGTAAACAACCTCGCCCAGGCTCCTGCTATGATTGCCTGCGTATGAATTGTCGAAGAGGACACCCAGGTTGTCCCGGGAGAATTAATATGACTCGAGGGAGAATAGCGTGACAATCACCGGTCATTAACCTGGACGTTAACCACCATGTGCTCGAAGTAATGTTAGATATTAATAACAATGTTTTTCAAGTGTGGCAAGGCTTTTAGGAACACTGAAGGCTTACCTGTCTGGAGCGGGGTCACAGAACACTAGTGACTGACCTCCCGCCCAGACCGGTATATATATCCTCAGTTCCAGTGACGTCACGCGTTTTTCCCATCATCCTCTTTCGCTAGTAGTACCTACTCTAACCATAACAAGGTATCTTAACGAGCGTCGAGAATACGAGGATTTACCGGTGATTCCGCAAAGGAATCACCGTAATGATAGTTGGCCCGTTGTACTCGGTACATATATATATATATATATATATATATATATATATATATATATATATATATATATATATATATATATTAATTCTGATCTGTGCGGCAGATGTGCGTGCACTGTGTGCACGTGGAGAGGGGTCAGGGTTACAAATTGGGTTGAGTCAGGTTGACTTGGAATATTATGTTGACTATTCAATGTGGCTGGACTAGTTAATTTGACTCCACTCCTATTCGCCTGGAGGTCAAGTGGGCTAAGAGACACGTGAACTATGATGGAAAAAAATATGAGAAAATATGGTATAAATTATTTTTGTGCAGGGGTTCCTTGAAACATGTAATTTATTTTAAAGGTTCCGCAAGGGTAAAAAGGTTGAGAAACGCTGTCCTAGAGAGAAAGAGGGCAAGAGGGGATATGATTGAAGTTTTCAAATGAGTAAAAGGAATTAATAAGGGAAACATTGATCAGGTTTTAGAATTTAGCACTCAGGATGGGACACGTGGAAATGGGTACAAGCTAGAAAAACTTAGATTCAGGACAGACAAAGGTAGATATTGGTTCACTAACAGAGTCGTGAACGATTGGAATAGGCTGGGTAGACACGTAGTAAGTGCTGAGTCAATAGGTAGCTTTAAAAGATGGTTGGATCAGAGTATGGATAGGGATGACAGGTGGCATGACTAAACATTGGAATATTCCAAGGGTGGGGGACAAGGAACTGCCTCGTGTAGGTCATTATCTAGCCTCTTGCAGTCTCCTCATTTCTTATGTTTGTAAAGCCTACTGGCACCAACGGTTTGTGATATAGAAACAAAATATGATGATTTAGATTGATCAGAACCAGCGGTGGATACACACACAATATATGATAGAATTACAGACAGGAGAGGGGATGTCCTGTCAGGATGAATGTATGTTTTGAATTGGTGATGTCTGCTGACAGAGAGGGTTAGAAAAATTTGATTTGACATGGATCTCATGAGTAACATGACACTGGCCATCTGTTTATCTCAGGATGCAGGTGTCTTTTTAGGCTAGCGGATGGGAACACGTATTATCTCCAGGAATCTGCAGTGACCATGCGGTGGCGTCACACTATAGGTTATAGATATTGGTGTATGTACGATAAAGCGCTCAGAGGAGTCGAAACTGGCAAGGAGGCGGAATCCGTGGCCATCATCCCAATAAATAAATGCAAACCTTATTTCTATAAATATATAAATTAACTCATTTGCATGTTGTACTGCAACCACTCCTCTCTATAACTATAACGTAGCTATATATTAGGCACTATGGGTTTTTCAAGGGCAGCATGCAAAAGGTGTACATCTTGCAAAGACAAGCTAAAGTACAATGGAAGTATTTCTAATATGATTAAACATCCCATTGAATATGCAGAGTTGGAGGAAGATATTGAATCTGATTTGATTTCAGAAGCCCCAACATTATTTATCTCTGCACAACCCACACTGATAGAGGCTATCACAAGGGTTCAGCCCTATATAAATGACTCTAACAAAAAGAAGGAACTTGACAAGCTGGTTGTCAGGATGATAGTGGAAGACTTTTACTATTACTTACTTATCTACTTTGAATTAATGCATAGGGCACCAGTGTTGGTGCATGACACGCATAGCACTCACACTAACACACACACACACACACACACACACACACACACACATATACACACACACATACATACACACACACACACACACACACACACACACACACATACACACACACACACACACACACACACAGCGCACTCGGCTCACAACCGAGGGGCCAGGGTTCGATCCCCTGGGCTGACGGAGATTATTTGGGCGAGTCTCCTTTCACGTGTAGCCTCTGTTCACCTAGCAGTGAGTAGGTACGGGATGTAAGTCGAGGGGTCGTGACCTCGTTGTCCCGGTGTGTTGTGTGTGAGTGGTCTCAGTCCAACCCAAAGATTGGTCACTATGAGCTCTGAGCTCTTTCCATAGGGGGACGGCCGGCTGTCTCGAGAGAGACCAGCAGCAGACTGTGACAATGAATTACACACACACACACACACACACACACACACACACACACACACACACACACACACACACGCACACACACACACACACACCCAGGAGGGTAGGATTTCCAGCCTTCCGCTCCTACCGGGATTGCAAGGTCACAAACACTCGGCTTACTCCTGTACCTATTTTACAGCTAGGGAGCAAGGGTTACAGCATTTATACCCACTTCACATACACGGATTTTTCTTACGAGTCCTTACGGATCTCACAAATTCACGGATCTTTACGATTTGGCCACTTTTACTACCGATTTAAGAGTTGTTACGAGGTATGGTTTATTACAGATTATTACTAGTTATTATGGTGTATTTAAGGCAAAATTCCATGATTTGTTACGAGTTGTCACGGATAACTACGAGCAACTTACAGGCATTTTACAAGCTATTTTTTTTACAGATTGTTACGAATATATTACGGCATGTTACCATTCATCAAAGCTCTAAGTGTTAATTACGATCTGTTTACGTGTTGTTACGAATAGTTACGAGTACTTATGAGTCCTTACGATTTTTGGGCAAAAAATATATAAATCCAGCAAATCTCAATATATCAGCATTTGACAACTGACATCCAGAGAAACAACATGGCATATGAGAGAAACAGATTGCAACAATTTCTACAATTGCTCCTTCAACTAGCCCAGAGGGAAGAGGATGAGGCTCAGCAGCTACCAGATAGTCCTAACCTTCTTAACAACTGAAAATGGAGTGTTCGATTTTGCAGCTTTACCTTTCCCCAAAACGCAAACAATACGTTAAAATACATAAAGTATATGTATCTATTTGTAAAGTATTCGTAACTACACATAAAGTACTCGTAATAACTCGTAACAATCCGTAAAGACATCGTAACACGATTCGAATGAAATCGTAAACAACACATAAGCACTCGTAATAATCTGTAAATAATCCGTAAACAAACCGTATGTGACGGCATATAAGACGCACTTTTTTCCCCCAAAAAGGGCTGCCAAAATCACCCCTGCGTCTTATATGTGAAGACAAGGCCTCCGACGCTTACTACAGGAGGCTGATTTTATCCCAGATGGTCATTTCTACATACAGTAGCCTGGCTCCAATAAATAATATTACCAGTACTTACTGAAACATTATTATTGTAGATTATTATCTTACATTACAACTATCCATACTGAAAAGAAATATCGTAAAGAATTGTGGTACTTACGGTATGGCAGCTGTTCAAATAGTAAACACCTGGGCGAGTTTGGTGGCCAACGCCATCTATTGTCACTTGTGGGAAACCGCTAAGTTGTCGATTGGTGTATTATTAGTGCATAACAGCTTAATAATATTTTCTGCTCTACATAAGGTGCTTTGGCTTGTATTGCAATTTTTCGTTATGTAATGATAGCTTGCCATAAAAGAACTTTCCTGAAATATACTAATATACTAAAGATTATTTTTCTTCCTGAATATGGCCTGCTAAATTGAGGGTGTGTCTTATATGCCCGTGCGTCTTATATGCCGCCGGTGACTAACAAATCATAAACAAAATTGTTAAGAGTCATATACGAAATCTTGCGAGCAGTTTACAGATGATTACGTGTTGTTGCGAACAGTTTACGATCACTTGTAGATTATGAGTTATTTACTGAAAAATCAATCCATGGACAATCGTAAGAAGATTTTTGACATATCAAACAATTTCCCTCTCCTTTCACGGATCCTTATTAGTGTCTGCGAGTTGTGACGAGTTATTTACGGATACCAGCAGGTTATTTACATATGCTTGCGATTGACTACGAGTTGGGGATCCGTAACGACTCGTAAGAAAAATCCGTGTATGTGAAGGGGTCATTAAGAAGATAAACGCCTTTTGTCTTCACCAAACTTGGGATTCGAACCCAAAATATCTCGGTTGTAAGCCGAACGTACACCACCGAACCTTACTACCACTATCTGTTATTTAAGACAGGGTTCAGGAAATTTGTGAATGGACTCAACTCTAGGTATAATCTGCCAATCCGTAGAGAGATAGGCAAGGCTCTCTTGCCCTTTACTTACAACAGAGAAATAGAGAGAGTCCAACATGAGCTAGAGAAAGCAAAAGTTTCTTTGGCTACAGACATATAGACATCCCAGCAGAGGAAAGCATTTCTAACGGTGACAAGCAGAGTGACATTTTCCCAGAATGGATTCTCAAGTGTGTTGTGCTTCACACTGTTCGTATGGTTACATCTCATACAGCAGAAAATATTGTAGAAGAAATAAGATTTGTCAGCAACAAATGGAGCATTTTAGATAAAATTCGCTCAATTGTGACTGATAATACTGCTAACACGATTGCAGCAATTAAACAAATGGGTTTTCACCATCTCCCGTGCTTTGTATATACTTTAAATCTAGTTGTTCAGGACTCCATTAAGAACATTGAGGATTTCCACAAACTAAATGGTAAAATAAAACATTGCAAGTTTCTTCCATCACAGTGTAAACGCTTCTGATAAACTCATACAGCTGCAATAGCAGCACAAATAGCCCTCAAAAATGCTCATTCAAGTTGTAGAAACCAAATGAAATTCTACGTATTACATGATGGAACGGTATTTAAAGCAACATGAACTCGTCACCTACACTCTGCTCTCTGGGAAAAAATTACATGTGCCTGAGCAACGAGGATCTTGTACTCCTCCAGAACACTATTTACGTGTTAGAGCCGTTTGAGGGAGCAACAAAAGAAATGTCAGCTGAAAAGATCACCTCCCTCTCAAAGATGTTACCATCCATCCCACAGTACTACAGCTGATGAATAACCAATGCTTTCGTGGCAGACAACTTCAGAGCCATGTGGAGCGAAGGTTTTCTGCAATGGAGGGATCATTCATCCTCACAGCTGTCACTCTTGGATCCCATATCCTGCACTTACTCCTAAAGTAAAAGTTAGTACTTGCAGAAAGTAACTGCTATCCTGCGCTACTTTCAGTATAAGTTTAGTATCGAAGTAGGCTACTGTTAACACTAACGCTACTGTTGGCACCAAACGTTGCTAGGGATGCTCTGCTCTGAAACCACTCACCCGATATAAACAATTGTTTCTTACAAATAGAATAAGAAAATTCATCCTCAATAAATGATGAAGTACATGAGACTTACCGCAGGTCAATTGAAATGTGCGTCGAATTTTATGAAGCAAATCACCTCTGCCAGAAGGGAGCTTTCACATGAGATACGCCTCGCTGCTTCACACCACCAGACTTTAAATTGTACGATCGCCCACACGACAAGTAACTAATCAAATCCTGCAAATTTTAATTGTTTATCCATGTGACGCTGTATAGGATTCTAGGACCAAAGTATGTATGGAAATAGTTCGTATGCATAAAGTTCGTACGCAATTGTTCGTAAGCAAATGTTCGTAAGGGTTTATCCCTTACGAACATTTGCTTACGAACAATTGCGTACGAACTTTATGCATACGAACTATTTCCATACATACTTCGGTCCTAGAATCCTATACAGCGTTCGTTTGAAAAAAGTATGTACCAAAAAGCTCGTACGCTAAAGTTTGTATGCAGATGTTCGTATGGTACGTATGTACCTATGTAAAATATTCATAACGACCTAACCTATCCTAACGCGTACGAACATTTTTCTAACGAACATTGGCACGATGAACATTTAACCTTACGATTTTTTTTCCATTACGAACTTTTGACATGACGAATTTTATACCCTACGTAATTTATCCTGACGTACTTTAGGCAAACGAACTTTATCCTACGAATTATTGCCATACGAACTTTTTCTATACGAACTTTTGTCCGGAACCCGCTGTATAGCGTAGGGAGGGAGTGAAGGGCATGTGAAAGTTCCCTTCTGGCAGAGGTGATTTGCTTCATAAAATCCGAAGCACATTTCAACTGACTTGCGGTAAAGCCCCTGTCCCACAGAGTATGGTCAAACACGATCTTAGCCGGTGCGTTCCGATTTTTAAGAAATCCAGAATTCGGCATCTACCGTGACAGACTTGCCCGATTTGTGTACGGTGTGTGCCCGAAGGTACACTCACTCCTCCTCCTCCTCCTCCTCCTCTAACGGCCTGACACTCAAGGATTTGTTAAGGTCATTTGATGGTTATGTGTTCTTACTTGTGTTTTAGAGAGAGAGAGAGAGAGACGATCTTGTATATATTAGAACCAATCACAGTGCTCATTGAGTCAGGCCCAGTGTTGACGTTTCATGATGTCATTACTTACACTTTATTTACACCGTCGTATCAAATATATGTGAATTATTCCTTCGGAAAAGTCATCTTAGCAACGGTTGAGATGCGTATAACAAAGTTATGGATAGCTGATGTGAGATAGCACAATGATGGAATGCGTGGTGAAGGTGGTGAAAACTGTGATGAATGCGTGACTGGTAACAGTACACACGTATTGCCAGTCTATGACGTCAATTATGTTTCTTTTCCTGCAACCGTATTTTATGATCTAACAAAATATTCTTTTGCAATGAACCAGAATTAAATGAGAAAACTTACGAGGAATTTGAGAGCAAAGAGGATGGTAACAAAATATTTACAAAATTGTTAAGTGGGAACTTTTCTTACATCAGACATTCTAACAGGAGTTTGTGTAGAAATAAAGGTATGTTAGCTGTATATCTAGAATTAAGGGGAGATTCAGGGTAAAAATCGATGTTTTCGACCCAAAATGTGTTTTTTGAGTTTCCCGCCTCAAAAATTCAAACAATGTTCTGGCAACATCTTGTAAAAGTTTCAGAGCTCTAAAGCTCATATAAAACGTTTAAATGACATTTAAAGGGACCCACGTGCTCAGCGGCGATTTAAAGTATCGGGCTGCTATGATACACGTGCTTCCTGCATAGCCCTTGATTTTTTTTTCAATAAAAAAATCATACAAAGTTTTGCTAGCGACAACTACAACACCCGCACACCCAGCAGAGTGATATATATGCCAGCTAGAAGCCTCAGGACTCCTAACTCCAGAGGGCTCTGAATAGCCCAACTGGCCATCGTGCCAGCAAACATTAAACAACAACAAAAAAAGCCTCAGGACTCAGTCGTCCTTGAGATGTCATTGGAAGGGGAGATTGTTGTCCTACGCCTGGCATCATCCATCAAACACGCTCCTTCCTGTTACTGCTATGCACTTCTGCTCCTCATTCATCATGACAAGGCCATCCAAGCTTCGTCAGAAAAGAAAGGACAGCCTTCTCAAGGCAAGAGCAGCTCGGGGAAAACAAAGAGAAAGCTGAACTTCACGGCAGCTTTGGCGACTGCAGACTATAATGTGGGCTACGTCGCCAGTAATCTGCACCCATATACTTCATGAACACCTTATAAGAAAGGTCAAGAGGATGTACAAGCCAAGAACCAAGAAGATGAGAAACAAGCGCCTCCAGAGGGACATCTTCTACTCCCCAGGGGGCCACTGAGTTGGCGCGGCGTACCTAGATGCTTGAATTCGCGGCCCGTTTTCTCCAAAATTTGTTTTTTTCAACTTCATGCCATTATATCTCCACCATTTCTTGACCAATCATCTTCATATTTTTCTACTGTAATTTTCAATGCATGTACTACATTGTGAACAAGGCAGTTTTTCCTTTTGACTGAATTGTGTTGATATTAATATCCTAAAACTTAAAATTTGGTCCAAAAAATAGAATCGTTTTTTATGATTTTCCCAAAAATCGCACAATGCGTAAATAGAAAAATTATATTGATGACACTGTAAACAACATACCACACTATAGCCAAACAAAATTTGAAGGAGTGTGGCGATATATTTTTTAAGTTATAATGGATAATGTAGAGATCTTGGATTTAGGTATAAAATATAAAAAAATAAAAATTATATTACAGATATCATCTTCACGTTGCTGCAGCCGCATCTTAGCATCAACATCTTCTTACTATAAAAGTTTCATGAGGCTCAGATATTTTTTCATTACCCATGGTCTTAAACTCTGAATCCTCCCTTAACACATTGCTGGTCCTGAACGAAATAGATGAATCGGTGACTGAAACACAAGATTATAAGAAAATTGGCTTTCACATTTTATTTATAAATAATCATTTTGCACATGACTAGGTTTTGTGAGCTTTCAATGCACAGCATTCATGGGTTTACCATCTTCCTAATCTAAAGCATCAGCATCTTGAATAGTGAGTTTTTTTTCTCTCGATTATGAGATGCATAAGGTAATACCCGTCATTTGAAGGCTTACAGATATTACTGAGTAACATAGGCAAATAAATCAAGAACTGTTCTGTGTGAATGTAGCCATATCCTAGAACACTAGGGGGAATAATTTGACCTGGTAAAAGCCTACAGCGCCCGGAAAAAGTCGGTACGTGCATGGTGCTTGCCTGGCAGAAATACGGTCTCAAGTTGAAGACGCCTCTCAGGAGCCTGCTGACAAGAGGGTGATTCCCTGATCTGCAGCTGTCTACAACTATTCTTAGTGAGGATAGCGCTCCCCCCGCCGTGTTGACGGAGTCATAGCCAGCAGCTCTGTGGAAAGTGTCAGACGAGAAATGTATAATATCTGTTACAGCGGGAGTAAGGGGATTGATGTGCCCTCTGTCACAAAATTGTATCCACTTGTTGACATGTGGTCGATACTGTTTCTTCGTTGCTGGTTTCCAGGAGGCCATGACGATGTCCATACCTGCTGCCGATATGCCTCATGCTCATAGCTGTTGCCGGACAATAGACATGCCATCAACCTGGTGTGTTTCATGCTGGGGTGTTCCTCTGCTGCCGACAGCTGCTGTACAACATCCTTTCTCCTCATTATTAGCTGCGGTTCGTTGATGAGCATTTTCAGTAGGGTCCCCATCAATGGTTGGGACGGCCACAGTGGCACAATCAGCCACCCCCTTGCCATCTCCGCACACATTTTTTGAAGGTATCTGGCAATCAGAGCAAAAGGGAGAAAAAATGTAAACTAGGTCAAACTGTAACCAACTTATTGTGAAAGCATCAAAGTGTTCTGCGTCTGGGTCAGGTTACCATGAATAAAAGCGAGGTACCTGTTTATTGAATCTGGAAGCACATAGATCTATGCTAGGGACTTCAAAGATTTCGCAAAGCTCCCTAAAAATGTCCTCAGTCAACTTCCATTCATGTCTGTCATTAAACTTTTGAGATGCAGCGTCTGTTATGCAATTACCTCTATCTGGTATGTGAGAACATGTCATCCGGGCATCGTTTTCTGCACACCATTCCCAGATTTCTTGACAGATGTCATTACATGATGTGGATTTTGCGGTGTCGTGTTGTCACAAAACACTTTAATGTGTTTCCCTCTGATATGATGTGCCAATGACTTTACTGCCAGATGGATTTGAGTTCTTTTGAATTGACGTGAAGTTCTTTTTCTTTTATTGACCATCTACCATTAATTTATTGATTCAGGTAACCACCCCAACTTAAGTTTGAGGAATCAGTGTACAGGTTAATTGCTGTGCCTGTCTAAAATTTTTCCTATCATGCACTGCAATGTGAGTTATCCACCAAATCTGATTTTTTTTTTTTGTCATATGTGATGTCCATCCATTTGTCAAAATTACCTTTTTTCCTGTATGTTAAGCTGAAATTTTACCAATTTCCAGTTTTCTATAATATAGTTTTCATTTCATAATACCATTTCCACTGCTGGAATTGCAGCGACCAAGAACCCAATTACTTTGGCCACGTTCCTGATTTTGTCTCGATCACTATGAAATAGTTGTTTGCAGCTTTGAATTATTTTTTCTTTCCTCCGTTCAGGTAAAGTAACTGTCATTGTCTCAGAGTCAATGACGTTCCCCAAATATTCCAAAAGTTGCGTGGGTAATAAGACAGACTTGTCTTCATTAATACAGAATCCCATTTCCTTTAAAAGCTTTACTGTTGAATGTATGCTCTCATAACATCCTTCGTTCTAATGAACTGTGGGATATAAGTGTGTCATCGATGAAACTGGTGATGATGTATCCCCTCTCTCTCAGTGTAACAAAAATTGGTTTAATTAATTTGGTGAATAGACGAGGCCCTTCTGGTACCTTGTTCAGAAGGCAGATGAACTGATAGATTTTCCCTTTGTCATATAAAGCAAAGACATTTTTGTTGCTCTTCAGCTATTTTGACAGAGTAGTAAGTATGCCTAAGATCGACGGAGGCCATGTAATCACCTTTGTTAACAAGCCGAATTGCCTGTTCAAAGTTTTCCATTTTGAAATGTTTGTAATTAATGTGCTTGTTTAGTTTTTTCCAGGTTAAGGATCATCCTAAAACCTCCATTCTTTTTCCTCTGCAGAAAAATTGGGCAAATAATTTGCTCCTCCTGTTTGTGCGTTTGCTTTATAACTTTAAGATCTAAAAGCTTTCAATTTCCTATGTGATAATGCTCTTTTCTTCCTCACTAAAACATATTCAACATCTTCAGAAAATAGGTGACTGATATCATCAACATTAATGTCCAGATGACAATGTGCAACAATATCCAGAATATGAGGATCATTGATTAATTTTTGCCACTTATGCACAAAATATTGAAATCTGCCTGCTTCAAAATTATGTCTCACCCCAGTTATTGCCGGGGATAGTTGTGTCCCAGGCTTCGTGAGTTTTTTTGCCTCCGAAGCCTGCCGTGGGAAGGACTGTCGGTGCTCATTCCTGTGTCCATATGTCTGCTGGCTATAGGGATGGAACCTGGACGAGAATCCTCTGTAGGAGGATTTCCAAAAGGACCCTCTGACTCTTCTTGCACTGAATTTCCTATTTTGAAACGGTTTCTTTGTTGTTATCTTGTGTTTGACTTTCTCAGACGCCTCGATGTGCTTGGCAGATTGAGAGACGTCATCGCTGAATATGAATCTAATCAAGGACACCTTATCTGAGCACGTGAGCGTATTTCTGATTAATCTCGCGCTTAATGATGAATCTGCGTGTCAAATTGTTTCTGTGGTTAGCATTTCCTAGTAATGCCAGAGCACCATTGAGCATGCGTACTTCATGGACCACATCTGGGTGTCCATCTTGGGTGATCTCATCCAGCACCGTGAGTGACTTGGTGATTATTACGGCAGCTTTTATTATTTCCTTACTGACTTCTTTCATACGAAAGCCTGTGTTATATTCAACCGGGGCTAAAGCCTGACAGTTGCTCGGT
>JAXIVD010001926.1:62500-67500 GCA_036785275.1 Cancer borealis | reverse complement strand
TCTTGGTAACCTTTCATCTCCCTCCTTCCCTCCCTCCCTCCTTTTCTCTCCCTCCCTCCTCTCCCTCCCTCCCCTCCCTCCCCTCCCTCCCTCCCTCCCTCCCTCCTTCCCTCTTACCAGCAGTGATTCTTCCTCTCTTCCCCCTTCCTGTTCTCCCTTCTTACCTTCTCTCTCCTGACATTTACTCTTCCTTGCCTCTTCCTTTGGTTCTCTCTCCTGTCTTTCGTAACCTTCCTTCTCCCTTTCCCCTTTTCCTCCCTTCCCCCTTTCCACCTTTCCTCCCTTCCCCCTTTCCCCCTTTCCTCCCTTCCCTCTTTCCTCCTTTCCTCCCTTCCCCCTATTCCCTATCCTCTCTTCCTGTCCCCAATGATCCCTCCCTCCGCCTTGTGGCCTTCCTCCCTTCTTCCTTCTTCATCTTTTTCTTCTCTCCTATTTTTCTCTCTCTCTTTTCGTCTCTCTCTCTTCATCTTTCTCTCTCTTCTCTCTCTTCTTCTCTTTTCTTCCTGGCCTATCTTACTTCACTCCTTCCTTTCTCTTTCCTATCTCCTACATTCGTTAATCTCTCTATCTCTCTCTATCTCTTGTATTTTTTCTCTCTCCTTATCTCTCTCTTTATCTCATTCATTCTTCTTTCTTTATCTCTCCAAGGCATAAATACTCATCCCCATTAATTTCTATATCTCACTCCTTCACCCCCATTCATCTATATCTCTCTCCCTATCACCTCCATTCATCTATATATATCTCCCCTTCACCCATACATCTATATATCTCCCCCTCCATTCTCCCTATTTCTTCTCTCCCTCACCCCCATTCGTCCCCATCTTCCTTCAGACGTGGATTCTGATCGCTATCACCGTTGTCATCATGGGTCCCATTCTTTACTTCATCAACCGCAGCTCACCTTACTACACCTACCACGAGCTGTACGACGGCAAGGGTCTGTTCAAGCTGCAAAATTGTTCCTGGTACGTCTACGGAGCCATCTTGCAGCAGGGTGAGTACTGGGAGGATGACGAGGAGGATGGATGAGGATGAAGGAGGATGGAGGAGGAGGAGGAGGAGGATGGAGGAGGAGGAGGAGGGTGGATGAGGATGGAAAGAAATGGTGGTGGTGATATATGTTTTTTAGTCTATTTTTTTTCTAACTGGTGTTTCATTATTTTTTTTAAATCTTCTTTGTTCATTTTTGTTTTGTTTTTATCTTTCATCTCGTCTTTGCTTTCTTTCTCCTTCCTTCCTTCCCTCCCTCCCTTTGTTTTAAGTCTGTCTTCCTTCCTTCCTTCCCTCCTTCCTTCCTTCCTTCCTTCCTTCCTTCCTTCCTTCCTTCCTTCCTTCCTTCCATCCTTCCTTCCTTCCTTCCTTCCTTCCTTCCTTCCTTCCTTCCTTCCTTCCTTCCTTCCTTCCTTCCTTCCTTCCTTCCTTCCATCCTTCCTTCCTTCCTTCCTTCCTTCCTTCCTTCCTTCCTTCCTTCCTTCCTTCCTTCCTTCCTTCCTCAACTAACCCAACCTCACTCAAACCCTACAAAATAACCTCTCTTTTAACCTCCCTTTAAACTATCCTTCCCTTTTACATCTATCCCAACCTACTACACATTCTCATTTACATACAATCCTTAACAATAAACCGAGTCTCCCTTTGTATCGTCCCTCACAGGCGGCACCAAACTTCCTCTCAGTAACTCGGGTCGACTGGTGGTTGGGTTCTGGTGGATTTTCGTGTTAATTGTTGTGACTACGTACTCTGGGAACCTCGTGGCTTTCCTAACCTTCCCTCAGATCGAGAACCCTGTTAACACCCTGAATGACCTGCTCAAGCTGAAGGATAGTATGAGCTGGGGTTACATCGGGGGTACTATTCTGCAGGACTACTTCAAGGTAAGGATGGGGACGGAAGGATGTTTGTGTGTTTGTATTTGTCTGTCTGTCTGTCTGTTTGTTTGTTTGTGTTTTTAGTCTGTCTGTCTGTCAGTTTGAGTTCCTTTAGGTTCGTTTGTCTATCTGTCTCGGCGTCCTTTCTGAAAACGGATTTGCATATCTGTTTCTCTGTTTATCTGTCTGTTAGTCTGTTTGTTTTGTTGGTCTGTCTCTTTGTCTGTCTGTCTGTTATGCTGTCTCTTCGTTTCTGTCTTTTAGTCTCCGTCTCTCTATCTGTCTGTTTGCAAGTCTCTGTTTTTCCGTCTGTCTGTTTGTATGTCTGTCTGTCTGTTAGTCACTATCCCTCCGTCTGTCTGTTTATTAGTCTGTCTCTTCGTCTGTCAATTTGCTCGTCTCAGTCTCTCCGTCTGTATGTTTACCCGTATTTAAAGCAATCAATCTGTCTTTCTATATATATGTCTGTCTGTCTGTCTGTCTGTCGCTGCCTTCACACACACACACACACACACACACACACACACACACACACACACACACACACACACACACACACACACACACACACACACACACACACACACACACACACACACACACACACACACACACACACACAAGGCTGAGGGTGTTCTGTGTGAGTGGAGGCATGCATGAGAGAAAGGTCACGTGGGGGGGAAGGGGGAGGGGATGATGGAGGGAGGAAGACACAGGTCATGTTGGGGGGATGGGGGGGAGGGGATGATGTGTGTGGGGGGAAGACAGGTGTGGCAGGGAAGGCGAACCGCTCGTGTATATTTCAGGTGTGTAAAGGTTAGGAAGATAGAGGTGACGGAAGGAGGAGGAGGAGGAGGAGGAAGAGGAATATTGTAAGTCTGACGACCTTTTATCTAACACAGGGATGAAGTCACTCTCTCTCTCTCTCTCTCTCTCTCTCTCTCTCTCTCTTCTCTCTCTCTCTCTCTCTCTCTCTCTCTCTCTCTCTCTCTCTCTCTCTCTCTCTCTCTCTCTCTCTCTCTCTCTCTCTCTCTCTCTCTCTCTCTCTCAATGATCCAATAACATTTACACATCTTTTGCAATGTCCCAGCCTCACCCTTAATGTCCCAGCCTCACCATTAATATTCCAGCCTCACTCTTAATGTCCCCGCCTCCTAATGTCCCAGCCTCACCCTTAATGTCCCAGTTTCACCCTTAATATCTCAGCCTCACCCTTAATATCCCAACCTCACTCTTAATGTCCCAGCCTCCTAATGTCCCAGCCTCCTAATATCCCAGCCTCCTAATGTCCCAGACCCACCTCACCGTCCTCATTGTTTGCAGGAAAAGGCAGAAGGCAAGTTCCTGGAGGTGGGTGGTGAGGCTGAGATGCATGAAGATTCTAAGCGGTCCACCTTGTATGACCGCGTCCGCTATACCGACCACGCCTTCCTAGAGTGGAAGACCAACCTTCTCTTCATCATGCAGGACCAACTCTTTGCCACTGACACCTGCGACTTCTCCCTTGGTGAGCAGGATAGGTGGAGGTGGTGTGGATGGTGGTGTTGTGGTGTTATGTTGTGGTCAGGGTGTAGAAAGTGTCAATTTGTATATTCAAGTCTTATATTGTAAACAGGTAGTATTAGTATTAGTATTGGTAGTAGTAGTAGTAGTAGTAGTAGTAGTAGTAGTAGTAGTAGTAGTAGTAGTAGTAGTAGTAGTAGTAGTAGTAGTAGTAGTAATAACTATAACGGTTTACAACATACAATATTAATAATGTGTGTGTGTGTGTGTGTGTGTGTGTGTGTGTGTGTGTGTGTGTGTGTGTGTGTGTGTGGTGTGTGTGTGTGTGTGTGTGTGTGTGTGTGTGTGTGTGCAGGTCGTGAGGAGTTCTACCATGAGAGTGTTGCCATGACGGTGCCCAGTGACAGTCCTTACCTGGAACACTTCAACGTGGAGTGAGTACCGCCTAACACAGTATTTTATCATTATTATTATTATTGTTATGATTATTATTATTATTATTATTATTATTATTATTATTATTATTATTATTATTATTATTATTATTATTATTATTGACCACAAAAGAATACACAATTATCAATATAAAATGGAACAATGACGATGTTAGTCCATCACAAAATTGCAACAACACACACCCTGCTTCTAGGTGTTTATGCCAACGGAATATATACTAATTTTAAACGACGTAAAATAAATCATGTATCAAATACGATTATTGAGAGAAAAAAAACATATTCAATTTAAACAATTTTCAACATTAATTTATTTGATAAGGAATAATGTAGACATATTTGCGTAAGAATATAAATAATGCTTAATTTTCATCGTATGTATTAATTTATATTAATATGACAATAATCTTGCCTCTGCCCCGGCCTGCCTTCACGCCCTTGTTGCAGGCTGAAGAAGATGAAGATCGGAGGACTGATACAGAAGTGGAAGCAGGATTACTGGCCCAAGAAAAACAAGTGTTCCAGCACAGCGTATGGCGGAGGAGATGCCACCAGGACGGTCTCCCTGTCCGACATGCAAGGCTCCTTCTTCCTCCTGTTCATCGGTACGTGGGGGGGGGAGAGGAGGAGAGAGAGAGAGAGAGAGAGAGAGAGAGAGAGAGAGAGAGAGAGAGAGAGAGAGAGAGAGAGAGAGAGAGAGAGAGAGAGAGAGAGAGAGAGAGAGAGAGAGAGAGAGAGAGAGAGAGAGAGAGAGAGAGAGAGAGAGAGAGAGAGAGAGAGAGAGAATGTACAACAATATTCTTATTTAAACACAATTTTCTTTGCTACACATAAGCCCAGCCATGCTATGTCACCTAGATATATGTACGCTATAATTCCTGCCATTCTTTCTGCTGCTGCCGCTGCCGCCTCGCTACCGCCTTCCCCTTTGAAGGCTTCGTGCTGGCCGCCGTCATCATCACTGGGGAGTGCATTATGCGGAGCTTCGTCGGAAAAAGCGAGCCCGGATCACGCTCCAGCACGGGGACGCTGGTCAAGCCGTTCATGGCTTAGAGACCTCGAGTTCCTGCAGAACATGTTGTCCTTCCCACTACGTTCTTCCCCCAAGCCGCCTCGCTCCGACTCCCATCTTCCCCCTCATTTCCGTCCCATCTCGTGGCGGTCCTCGCGC
>JAXIVD010001926.1:52500-57500 GCA_036785275.1 Cancer borealis | reverse complement strand
CAAATAACTCAAGTTTTTGTATCGTATGTTTGTAATACTTTGGTCGATAAAGTTAATTTATTTAAAATATTGTTCAAAACTCTTTAGGTTTGCCCTAAAACGACACAAGTTTTCTATACAGAACGTGTTGCAAAGTTAGCACATACTTAACCACCATTCCCAACGCACAACATTGACGGGCTCTAAACCGTGTGTCCTCTAGATGGGGACACGATACACATCCAACCACCAAACACCATTGCAATGTTAGATGCTCCATCCCACCAAGTGTTACTGAACACCGCCCCCAGATCACAGCTAGAGGTCAAAGCACCACACTCAACCAATAGAACATTAGTTCAATTATGATACACAATTACTGACAATTAACGCTGCGGCGGATGAGTTATGCTCGTGTTGTGTGTGGACCACTTATTCGGGGGAAGGGGGGAGGGAGGAGGAGGAGGAGGAACACATAGGAAGAAGAACAAACAGCAACAGGCCTACTGGCCCTTACGAGGCTGTTTGTGAGGAGGAGGAGGAGGAGGAGGAGAGAGAGAGAGAGAGAGAGAGAGAGAGAGAGAGAGAGAGAGAGAGAGAGAGAGAGAGAGAGAGAGAGAGAGAGAGAGAGAGAGAGAGAATTATTTCCAGTGCAATAATTCAATATAATTCGGATGTACATGCATTTACACTTTTCTCATGCAAGATGCCATGAACACAAATATCGTCCCTGCATGGTTACCGGTGTCACGAACCAACTGCAAATGAAACAGTGCTTACTTGGCCCTTGTGCGCATGCGCAGCCCGGTGTGGGTTCACTCGAGGTACCCCTCTGCACTCAAAGTCCCCCTCCCTCTGCGTGTGCGCGGGAGGCGATTTTGCTGCCAGCCGCACGACTCACTCTTCTGAGCGGGACTAAATTAATGTAAACAACACAGTCGCACTGCTCTTCCGATGCCTTGGAAGAGGATTGATAATAATAAAACATGTAAGAATAATAATATTGGACACGAAACTAATGTATCTGAGTAGTCAAACCATCCCAGGAAACCATGAGCCGAATATATAACCTACCGAATTCATCATCAGAGCAACAGTATGCCTGTGTTGTTTAAAAATTTAATATTGGACACAAAAATAATGTATCTGAGTAGTCAAACCATCCCAGGAAACACTGAGCCGGATATATAACCTAGCGAATTCATCATCAGAGCAGCAGTGCGGCTGTGTTGTTTACAAATTTTTAGTCTCACTCAGAAGAGTGAGTCGTGCGGCTGATAGTAAAATCGCCTCCCGCGCACGCGCAAAGGGAGGGGGGACTTTGAGTGCAGGGGGTACCTCGAGTGAACCCGACGCCCGGACACTTCAACCCACTCAAACGAAAGAAAATGTAATCTTTCATTCTTTATCCTGTTCCTTCTCACAATAATGAGACACTATTGTGCACAAGTGCTTCCATAGATTATCATTTCATTGCTCAAGTTTAGTGTATAACTGAAAAAAACGAGCTATAATAACACTGCTATTAATTCACACAATATTTCAGCTCACCAAAAAACACAAGAGGTATATTTTCAGCCTTAGTCTGTTCTTTCTCTTATACGGAGGCACTAATCTCTCTCGTCATACCCATTTCAAGCCCCAAGTGTAGTTTGTTACTGAACAATATATCAGCTATAGCTGCAGCATAGTGCCGCATGTCGTCTGCTCCTGGGCCGCGCATGCGCATAAGGCCCACCTAAGCATTTTATTTCAGGTGCAGTTTGTCTTGTAACTCCAGCAAGGCTGGCAGGCCTGAGTTCGAATCTCGCTCAGGTTGGTAAATATTTTTCAGTGCCAGGTCACGGTTTCTGTTACTCTTGAGCAAGTGTGTGTGTGTGTGTGTGTGTGTGTGTGTGTGTGTGTGTGTGTGTGTGTGTGTGTGTGTGTGTGTGTGTGTACAAGGGGATGGGTGTGTGTGTGTGTGTGAGTGGTCTCAGCCTTACCCATAGATCCGTCTCTATGAGCTCTGAGCTCCTTCGGGGAGGGTACTGGCTGACGATCACGAGTCTGGCGCGTGATCTTCCAGACCATGATGAATAGCACACACACGAAAAAGGCACACATATACAATTAATGGCCTCCTCTGTTTAGGATGATCCGTTTCAGATCACTTGAACAGGTGGTGTTTCATTTAGCATTTAAACCTGGATCCAGGTGAATGGTCTGGATCAAGGTAACGGAGGCATCATATAAATAATTGTATAGCAGTAATGATAAACAAACCAAACACTTCAGCATGGACACTGAATATTGAAGTACCTTGCGTAAACACACGTGTAATAAAGACAACACTAAGATGAACAAGCAGAGGCAAGACATAAAGTGCAGATGGCTGGAGTAAATAATATCCACTTCTGTTTGGGGATGTTTACGCTTTGTTTAACTCACTCGCACCAACAACAACATCAATAACAACAACTGAGGCATACGTAATCTTGCTCTGCAGGCCGCACGCAATAAAACATACACAACACCAAATGTCATTCAGATTCATGGAACTTGATGCCAGGAAGTGTGACAGTTCCTCGCAACATCAGCTACAAAGGTGAGTGCATCAACCAGCGTCTCTAAGCCTCACCAGCTCACCACCAGCCCCTCACCAGTCCCTCACCAGCCCCTCACCAAGACGTACAGGTTAGGTTAGGTTAGGTTAGCGTAATCGTGTAGGTAAAGTCTCTCCTCAATGTCAGGTGTTACTCGTACCAGGTGAATGATAGTTGTTCATCCGTAAATCATCCATCATAAGAATGGAACTGAAGCCTGAGGAGTGTGAAGTGTGAAGGTGAGACAGTGAGTGATGCGTTGACTCTTTCGTTAAAACTTCCGCTTAAAGCCTGCGTGAGTTCAAGGTGTGGAGGTAGGCAGGTGAGGTCAGGTGTGGAGATAGGCAGGTGAGGTTAGGTATGAATGTAGGCAGGTGAGGTTAGGTGTGGAGGTAGGCAGGTGAGGTCAGGTGTTCGGAGGCTGCTGGCGTCTCTCTGCAGCAGGAGTTACGTGAAGGGAACGAGGAAGTCCAGTAAAAGGTCAATGAGGCGAGGGGAGTAGCAGGCCACACGGAGGACCTCGACCACACCATACCACACCACACCAAACCACACCACACCACACCACACCACACCACACCACACCGGACCAGATGAGGTGAGATGAAACGAAATTAGACGAGACGAGACAAGGTGTAAGATGAGACGAGATTAGGTGAGACGAGAGGAGACAATGCAATACGAGACCAGACCAGAAGGGGGATGGGGGGGGTGACTCGTTACATAGTAAGCATTGCCTTCTGGAATGCTTCTTCCCCCTCCCGCTGCCCCCCATCCCCCCAAACACACACATCACCGCCCCCCCCCTTTCCTGGACTTCTAAGCAGCGGTTACCCCCAAACATTTACACTGCTGACTATTTGATAAAGGTTAGAGAGAGAGAGAGAGAGAGAGAGAGAGAGAGAGAGAGAGAGAGAGAGAGAGAGAGAGAGAGAGAGAGAGAGAGAGAGAGAGAGAGAGAGAGAGAGAGAGAGAGAGAGAGAGAGAGAGAGAGAGCATACAAATAGAAAGACTGATATATAAACAGACAGACAGAAAGAAAAGATGAGATCAAACCATAACAAATAACAAATAACAACAAAAAAGTCACATTCCAAAAATCTTCTCGAGTAAAAAACGGAACTGAAGTGTTGGCTCAGATAACTTCATTTTGCTCGCGTCCGTAATGCAGTTTTTACAAGACACAGACAGACAGACTCAGCTTGGCTCTCAAACACAAACTAGGGTATTTATTTTGTCTTGAAGTAACATTCCCCAAGCAAACCAACACCTAAAGGAATGAACATATTATAGTTGTTATTTTTTTCTATACACAAGTGGAGACTGATATGAGTACAAATAAAGAAAAAAAGGATCTTTGTTCTTGCGCAAATAACGGTATACTACTACTACTACTACTACTACTACTACTACTACTACTACTACTACTACTGCTACTACTACTACTACTACTACTGCTACTACTACTACTACTACTACTACTACTACTACTACTACTACTACCGCTATTATAGTCAAAATAATGATCAAAAAAATAAAAGTGATAATAATAATAACAATAATAGGAACAGTGATAATAATAATAAGGAATTGGAAGACTACAATAAAATCCACATTTATCCCACATTTCAGCTTTCATCTCAACAACACTATTGGAACTGCTTCGAAACGTATCACTAATGCATCTGAAACACCGGGAAACGATCTGAGAGTCTGAACTCTCCACTTCCAGGTAGCCTATTTTTTTTCTTCTCTCTCTCTTTCTCTCTTTCTCTCTCTCTCTCTCTCTCTCTCTCTCTCTCTCTCTCTCTCTCTCTCTCTCTCTCTCTCTCTCTCTCGCTCCTAATACGCCTTCTTCCTTAATTTTGGTTACTGGGTGGTTCCTTCAAGACCCGCCGCCCATCTTTCAAATAATCCACGATCATCCAGTAACTAAGATGATACTACACTCTTTTGTTTCAGTATGGCTCCCTCTTTCCCTCTTTCCCTCTTTTCCTCTTTTCCTGCCTCTTATCCACCCTTCCTCCCTTCCATCCACCTTCCCTCCTTCCCTTCCACCTAACTGAACGTGTCCGAACGAACAAATGAAGGAACAAGCGAGTTTATAACACAATAATACAATTTATTTTACGTCTCGTTATGAAGCGAATCAGGTGTAGCTTTCTCTTCGGGTATTTTGTCGAAGTTAAAAGAAAATGATAAATAGAAAAATATATCGCCGATCGTATTAGTATATAGTGTCTAACCCCCCTCTACTCCCTCCTTCCCCGTGCTGAGACCCGCTTTGTAACTCCTGCAGCAGCCGGTCAGCACGAAGCACGTGTCTTACCTTACGTGTCCTTAGAGGTACTGTACGTATGTCATTACAGATTCAACAGCGGCTCGTCCCGGGAAATGTTAGTAGGGTAAAAAATAAGAGGAACGATAAAACTATGT
>JAXIVD010001926.1:12500-42500 GCA_036785275.1 Cancer borealis | reverse complement strand
TACATATAATTAATCCTCTCTCTCTCTCTCTCTCTCTCTCTCTCTCTCTCTCTCTCTCTCTCTCTCTCTCTCTCTCTCTCTCTCTCTCTCTCTCTCTCTCTCTCTCTCTCTCTCCTTCTCTCTCTCTCTCACCCCCCCCTCCCCCCCGTACAGTGATGGACCACAAGTACAAGTCGCTGCTTCTGAACCTCCCGTGCCGCCACATCCTTACCATGGTGGAGGCCGAGGAGATGGCTCTCAGGAAGCAGACCAAGAGGCTCATGGTGAGGCAGGCCCAGGAGAGAGAGAGAGAAGAGAGAGAGAGAGAGAGAGAGAGAGAGAGAGAGAGAGAGAGAGAGAGAGAGAGAGAGAGAGAGAGAGAGAGAGAGAGAGAGAGAGAGAACATATCTTAAATTAATGATTATCCATGAAATAATAATACCTGTATATATAGTGTACGTATATTGTCATTAAAGTTCCTAGTTTCCTTCACACACACACAATCATTGCAAACCCACCATAGTTTTGTGATTCATTGATCTTTGTGTTGTGTATTGTCACGTGCCGTACCGTCCTGTCCTTCACCATCCTCGTGTGTGCCTCCAGGACGCAGACATCGTTAACTACTTCGTGGTGGGCAGCCAACAGACCATCAGCCGCGTCCTGGATGCCGCCACAGCCAACGCAATGTTCGGGAGGAAATACTCGTGGTACGCCATCTCCAAGGTAAGCTGAAAGGAAGGGAGGAAGGATGAGGAACAGGACATGTGGAGGGGAAGGAGAGGAACAGGACATGTGGAGGGGAAGGGAAGGAACAGGACATGTGGAGGGGAAGAGGGAGGAACAGGACATGTGGGAGGAAGGGGGAGGAACAGGACATGTGGAGGGGAAGGGGAGGAACAGGATATGTGGAGGGGAAGGGGAGGAACAGGACATGTGGAGGGAAAGGGGAGGAACAGGACATGTGGAGGGGAAGGGTAGGAATTGGACATGTGGAGGGGAAGGGGAGGAACAGGACATGTGGAGGGGAAGGGGAGGAATTGGACATGTGGAGGGATGGGGGAGGAACAAGACATGTGGAGGGGAGGTAGGGAGACTGACTACCTTACAAAAGAATACAAATACCAGAAAATGTGTGTGTGTGTGTGTAATAATAATACTAATAATAATGATCGGTTTAATTTTATTTACTTTATAGCGGCAGCCAGTTAGGCTGAAAATCTAGACAAATTTTTACACAAGACAAAATTTTACACAAGTATCCCATGAATTTTCCCCCCCATTTTCTATGCTAATCGGGGTGACAGGCCACCCCTTTTTGGCTGCCGAAAGGCGCCGACAACCGCTGTTTTAACAGCGGCCCGAAAAGTGATAAGGGTCACTGCCGTATATTTTTATTTATGGGAGATTTGTTTTCTCCCCCCTGAAAGCGGGTCACAAACCCCGTCTGAGATCAGATACCTCATTACTGTTTGGTGAACAGGAACCACACACTTATAAGAGACTTGGTCCATATGTCTCCTACCCGGCGCGGGGATCGAGCCCGCGACCTCTCGCTTGTGAGGCGAGCGTCCTAACCACTAGACCACCGGGTGTGTGTGTGTGTGTGTGTGTGTGTGTGTGTGTGTGTGTGTGTGTGCGTGTGCGTGTGTGTGTGCGTGTGTGTGTGTGTGCGTGTGTGTGTGTGTGTGTGTGTGTGTGTGTGTGTGCGTGTGTGTGTGTGTGTGTGTGTGTGTGTGTGTGTGTGTGTGCCCCCCAATCAACTCTCCAATCTCCACACCAGGGTAAAGAGGACATCCAGTGTGGGTGTGAGAACTCGTCTGTGGTGTACCTTCGTCCCCACCCCACCTCAGACACGCTAGGCAGGATCACTATGCTTCAACGGGACTACGGACTCACCGCTGAACCCATCATCGACTCCATCTTCTACTTCGACTTCACGATCAGAGGCATTAAGGCAGCTGCGTGAGTGTCTGAGGGAAGGGAACCATGCACAGGGAAACCAAGGGGAAGGATAGACTTTTTTATATATATACGTATCAATACAGTTTGTCATTATTGTTGTTGTTGTTATTATGCATGTATGTATGTGTGTGTGTATGTGTGTGTATGTATGTGTATGGTCAGCAACATCAATGATAATAATGAAATATATTAGAATTAACAGAGGAGGAGTAGAGGGCACGATATGATATTCTTTTTTTTTTACCTTCCATGACATAAATATATAGCATGAAATAACTCAAGATGCATGATATGACTAAACCTGTGTGTGTGTGTGTGTGTGTGTGTGTGTGTGTGTGTGTGTGTGTGTGTGTGTGTGTGTGTGTGTGTGTGTATGTATGTGAACAGCTTGTTGGCGCAGGAGGGCAAGTACAACAATTTCGAGTACGTGAAGTGTGACGATTACAGTGAAGACAACCCCATCGTCCGAACCGACTTGAACCTTCGAAGCGCCTTGCAGAGGGTAAGGCAGACCAGGGCCAGGCTAGGCTACGTTAGGTTAGGTTAGGTTACGTTATATTAGGTTAGGTTAAGTTAAGAAGTGGCCTGTGTTTCCCTTCATTATTAAGTGGGCAATGTTTCCCTTCATTGTGAATTGGGCAGTGTTTCCCTTCATTATTAAGTGGACAGTGTTTCCCTTCATTGTTAAGTGGGCAATGTTTCCCTTCATTGTGAATTGGGCAGTGTTTCCCTTCATTGTTAAGTGGCCTGTGTATCCCTTCATTGTTAAGTGGCCTGTGTTTCCCTTCATTGTTAAGTGGCCTGTGTTTCCCTTCATTGTTAAGTGGCCTGTGTTTCCCTTCATTGTTAAGTGGCCTGTGTTTCCCTTCATTGTTAAGTGGCCTGTGTTTCCCTTCATTGTTAAGTGGCCTGTGTTTCCCTTCATTGTTAAGTGGCCTGTGTTTCCCTTCATTGTTAAGTGGCCTGTGTTTCCCTTCATTGTTAAGTGTGCAGTGTTTCCCTTCATTGTTAAGTGGCCTGTGTTTCCCTTCATTGTTAAGTGGCCTGTGTTTCCCTTCATTGTTAAGTGGCCTGTGTTTCCCTTCATTATTAAGTGGGCAGTGTTTCCCTTCATTGTTAAGTGAGCAGTGTTTCCCTTCATTGTTAAGTGGCCTGTGTTTCCCTTCATTATTAAGTGGGCAGTGTTTCCCTTCATTGTTAAGTGGGCAGTGTTTCCCTTCATTGTTAAGTGGCCTGTGTTTCCCTTCATTGTTAAGTGTGCAGTGTTTCCCTTCATTGTTAAGTGTGCAGTGTTTCCCTTCATTGTTAAGTGGGCAGTGTTTCCCTTCATTGTTAAGTGTGCAGTGTTTCCCTTCATTGTTAAGTGGGCAGCGTTTCCCTTCATTGTTAAGTGGGCAGTGTTTCCCTTCATTGTGAAGTGTGCAGTGTTTCCCTTCATTGTTAAGTGTGCAGTGTTTCCCTTCATTGTTAAGTGTGCAGTGTTTCCCTTCATTGTTAAGTGTGCAGTGTTTCCCTTCATTGTTAAGTGAGCAGTGTTTCCCTTCATTGTTAAGTGTGCAGTGTTTCCCTTCATTGTTAAGTGTGCAGTGTTTCCCTTCATTGTTAAGTGGCCTGTGTTTCCCTTCATTGTTAAGTGAGCAGTGTTTCCCTTCATTGTTAAGTGTGCAGTGTTTCCCTTCATTGTTAAGTGGGCAGTGTTTCCCTTCATTGTGAAGTGGGCAGTGTTTCCCTTCATTGTTAAGTGGCCTGTGTTTCCCTTCATTGTTAAGTGGTCTGTATTTTCCTTCATTGTTAAGTAGTCTGTATTTCCCTTCATTGTTAAGTAGTCTGTGTTTCCCTTCATTGTTAAGTAGTCTGTGTTTCCTTTCATTGTTAAGTGGTCTGTATTTTCCTTCATTGTTAAGTAGTCTGTGTTTCCCTTCATTGTTAAGTAGTCTGTGTTTCCCTTCATTGTTAAGTGGTCTGTATTTCCCTTCATTGTTAAGTGGTCTGTATTTCCCTTCATTGTTAAGTAGTTTGTGTTTCCCTTCATTGTTAAGTGGTCTGTATTTCCCTTCATTGTTAAGTAGTCTGTGTTTCCCTTCATTGTTAAGTAGTCTGTGTTTCCCTTCATTGTTAAGTAGTCTGTGTTTCCCTTCATTGTTAAGTAGTCTGTGTTTCCCTTCATTGTTAAGTAGTCTGTGTTTCCCTTCATTGTTAAGTAGTCTGTGTTTCCCTTCATTGTTAAGTAGTCTGTATTTCCCTTCATTGTTAAGTAGTCTGTATTTCCCTTCATTGTTAAGTGGTCTGTATTTCCTTTCATTGTTAAGTGGTCTGTATTTCCTTTCATTGTTAAGTGGTCTGTATTTCCCTTGCTTCTCGTTGGCAGGTGTCCATGACCGACACTTGGGGCACCATCAAGTGGGGCATGAATGGCATGACTTTCCCTGAAATCCCACTCACCATGGACAAGTTCCTGATCTTGGCTGGGCGCACGGCGGAGCGGAAGCCACTGGGAGAATGGGCGGCTGGCATGCCTGGCACACTCATGTTCAAGTCCGGCATGAACCTTGTCGACCATCAGGCAAGTACACACCACTCACTCACTCACTCACTCACTCACTCACTCACTCACTCACTCAATCACTCACTCACTCGCTCACTCACTCACTCACTCACTCACTCACTCACTCACTGGCTGACTTACTGGTTGACTCGTTGACTGGTTGAGTAACTATATGATTGGTTGACTGGTTGACTTTTTGACTGATTTAGTGATTAATTGGTTGACTGATTGATTGATTGGTTGACTGATTTATTGATTGGTTGATTGATTGATTGGTTGACTGATTTATTGATTGGTTGACTGATTGATTGATTGGTTGACTGATTGATTGATTGGTTGATGATTTATTGATTGGTTGACTGATTGATTGATTGGTTGACTGATTGATTGATTGGTTGACTGGTTGCTTGATTGGTTGACTGATTGATTGATTGGTTGACTGATTGATTGATTGGTTGACTGATTGATTGATTGGTTGACTGATTGATTGATTGGTTGACTGATTGATTGATTGGTTGACTGATTGATTGATTGGTTGACTGATTGATTGATTGGTTGACTGATTGATTGATTGGTTGACTGATTGATTGATTGATTAATGTTTAGTTGCTTGGTCTTTATGTGGCCGCAGCACCAGCGTCTCGTGTAACAGTATGTATGTATGTATGTATGTATGTATGTATGTATGTATTAGAAAGGTAGTCATGTGTCACTGGTAAAAGGTGATGGCAGAGATTGTATGTTAGCTAACCACTACAATAAGTTGCTTTTTTTCCTCCTCCTCCTCCTCCTCCTCCTCCTCCTCCTCCTCCTCTTCCTCTTCCTCTTCCTCTTCCTCTTCTTCTTCCTCCTCCTCCTCCTCCTCCTCCTCCTCCTTCTCCTCCTCCTCCTCCTCCTCCTCCTCCTCCTCCTCCTCCTCCTCCTCCTCCTTCTCCTCCTCCTCCTCCTCTTTTGCCACACGCTTAATTTCCTCACGATGTGGCTACAAACACAGTTCCTCCATTACACTCTTGTCTTCCGTTATTCAGCAAAGACCCACCAATGTCTTAACACACACACACACACACACACACACACACACACACACACACACACACACACACACACACACACAACACACACATACATACTCCTTTTTCACTCCTTCCATCCACCTTACTCACTCTTTAACCCTCCACTTCACTCTGAACACACTGAGTTAAGTTACTGTTTAATTGTATACCAAAAGGAGATGCTATGGTGAGGTGAGGTGAGGTGAGGTGAGGTGAGGTGAGGTGAGGTGAGGTATTGTATTTGACTTGAATCAATGGTGAGGAAGCAGCAGGAATCAGGAGAGGATCTGATCGCTTGTTGTAGGATCGATTGCAGAATGAAAACCTCAACTGTTATTGATTAGATGAGTTACGAGGCATTGGTGACCTGTGATGGAGAATGACAAGCTAGCTCCAGGATTGATGGTGTTCAATACCCTATGTGTGTGTGTGTGTGTGTGTGTGTGTGTGTGTGTGTGTGTGTGTGTGTGTGTGTGTGTGTGTGTGTGTGTGTGTGTGTGTCCCTTAACCTTTGTGTTGCCTTAAACTTGCCCGTCTTCCCCTCTTGTTTTCTTCTCTTTTGCTCCACTTTCATTTTACTCATCTTCAGTTCCCTCTACATTCTCTTCTGTCCTCTTCACATTCCTCCAATCCCCTCCCACACTCCCCTTAGCCCTATCCACACTCCCCCCATCCCCTTCCACACTCCCACTAACCCCTCAGCCCCTCCAGTCACTTCCAGGCACAGTCCCTCCCCGCCCACTGTCTGCTCCATGACACACCTCTACGCAAGACACTCTGAATTATTGATGCTCGGATGGAATATTCATTGCCTTACAGCGAATCAATGCGTGTGTGTGTGTGTGTGTGTATGTGTGTGTGTGTGTGTGTGTGTGTGTGTGTGTGTGTGTGTGTGTGTGTGTGTGTGTGTGTGTGTGTGTGTGTGTGTGTGTATGTGTGTGTGTGTGTGTGCGCCTTTCCATTTATCTATCTACCTTTTTTTTCCTAACTATTTTGGGCTTCCTTTCTCTGTCTTTCTGTGTCTCCCTCTGTGTGACGGTTCCTCCTGCCGCAGGCCGTGACGGTGTATCGCGTCACCACGGTTCGTCAGGCGCCCTTCATCATGCAGAAAACCAACGATGACGGCGAGATCGAGTTTTACGGCTACTGTATCGATCTTATCAACGAGATCAAGGAAATTGTTGAGTTCGAGTAAGTTAAAAAGAGCAGTTTGGGTGAGGAAGGACATGTGGTAGAGGGTTAAAAAAGAAATTAGGGTAAGTCAGTGTAGGAAAGTTTAAGCTGACTACTGAAGGAGGAGGTGGGTTTGAGGTGGGTTTGGGGTGGGTTCGGGGTGGGTTTGGGGTGGGTTCGGGGTGGGTTTGAGGTGGGTTTGAGGTAGGTTCGAGGTGGGTTTGGGGTGGGTTCGGGGTGGGTTTGAGATGGGTTCGGGGTGGGTTCGAGGTGGGTTGGGTGTGGTTCGTAAGTGGGTGATGCGTCGGGGTGGATGAGGGCTGCAAGTAATGAGTGATCGATCGAGTGTGTGAGTTGTACAGGATGTGATGAGTATGACACCTCAGGGTATTGTGTGGTGGTGGTGGTGGTGGTGGTGGTGGTGGTGGTGTGATTGATCGATAGATAACATCCTCCTCCTCCTCCTCCTCCTCCTCCTCCTCCTCCTCCTCCTCCTCCTCCTCCTCCAAAAGAGTAGAAGAATGAGCTGGAACATATATTTGAAACAGTAGCTGAGGCGTCAATGCGATACACCAACTGACATAAACACTCTCACACACACACACACACACACACACACACACACACACACACACACACACACACACACACACACACACACACACACACATACACACACACACACACACACACACACACACACACACACACACACACACACACACACAAACACACACATACACACACACACACACACACACACACACACACACACACACACACACACACACACACCATTACAACACATTATTACACAACTCAATCAATGGAGAGAAAAAAAAAACATCTCTCCTTTCTCTGATCCAATGGTTTTTTTTTTTATCTCACTCCTTACTATGATGAGGTCAAGGAAACCTTTATTTGTTGTCCTGTTCATTTATTTATTTGACTTTGACCTTAAACTGACCTGATCTGTCCTCGTGTGGTGTGTTGCAGATACGAGATTTACGAGGCTCCTGACGGCAAGTTTGGCACCATGAGTGAAACCATGGAGTGGGATGGCATGATTAAGGAACTCATTGAAAAGGTGAGTGTACTAAGTGTTCATTGGTGCATCTCTCTCTCTCTCTCTCTCTCTCTCTCTCTCTCTCTCTCTCTCTCTCTCTCTCTCTCTCTCTCTCTCTCTCTCTCTCTCTCTCTCTCTCTCTCTCTCTCTATCTATCTATCTATCTATCTATCTATTTAATATACTAAAAATCCCAGGGTAATTTTTCCAAGTGAGTCTGTCCGTAACACACCTCTCCGCTTGTGCGCATCCCTCACTTCACCTGTTTACACATTAACAGAGAGCTGACATCGCTCTCGCCCCGCTGTCCGTCATGGCTGAACGCGAGAACGTGGTGGACTTCACTGTGCCTTACTATGATCTTGTGGGCATCACCATCCTCATGAAGAAGCCTAAAGTGCCAACCTCGCTCTTCAAGTTCTTAACAGTGTTGGAACCTGAGGTGTGGGTGTGCATCCTCTTCGCTTACGGCTTCACCAGGTACTTGAGGCTCACCAGAAGGGGCTGTGGTGATGGTGGTGATGGTGGTGAAGGAATGAGCATGTGCCTAGATGATTCATATAAGTGTTTTCTATTGGTTTCGTTCCCTTTACCTCCATTAGTTACCTTGCTCTTTTTCCCGTCTCGTCCTAGCATCGTCCCTCTCTATGTTTACTCATTATCTATCTCATTGTAAATGAGTTTGAACATCTGGTAATCTATTTCTTTGTCTTCACTCACTCCACGTTGTACTTTTTGAATCCTCCCTGTTGCTTATCCTCAACGTAAGTCACCTTCCATAAGTTAACTGCTCAGTCGTATCTCTGCTTCCCATCCCTTCAGTAGTCCTTTGAGTGTGTACCTTTTCATCAGTGTCCAGCTTCACGTCCTCTCAACGCCTCCCTTTTTCTTTTTCCTGCTTCCCCCAGTGTGCTGTTGTACGTGTTCGACCGCTTCAGTCCTTACAGTTACCAGAACAACAAGGAAAAGTACAAGGAGGACGACGAAAAGAGAGAGTTCACGTTCAAGGAGTGTCTCTGGTTCTGCATGACATCCCTTACCCCTCAGGTGCGTCTACCACGACCATCTGACTGCCTCGCCCTCATTATACATGCCGCTACTCCTACCTTTCTCGAATTAGCCTCACCTGACGCTAACTACTGCAGTCCCCTCCACCTGGTTAAGCTCGTTAATTGATGTGGTTTATTTTATTTCTTTACCTTCCTTGTCCCTTCTTTTAATTGGTGAGATTTTTGTTGTTGTCATTATTCCCTTCCTTGGTTTTATTTTAACGTATCACCTAATTCTCTGCTCGTGATATGTGATCCGTGGCCATAACTGTACCATGTCTTCGTCCAGCCTCAGTGTAGCGTTATGTAGTCCCTCTTCTGATTAAGTGAACTGTTCTTCGTGTGTTGATCTTCTCGTTTGATGGACAGGGTGGCGGTGAGGCGCCCAAGAACCTCTCCGGAAGGCTGGTGGCTGCAACCTGGTGGCTCTTCGGTTTCATTATCATCGCTTCCTACACTGCTAACTTGGCTGCCTTCCTCACAGGTGATGCAGGAGGAGGAGGAGGAGGAGGAGGAGGAGGAGGAGGAGGAGGAGGAGGAGGAGGAGGAGGATATATCTATCTATTTTTAGTCCCTGACACCTCATTCTCTCCGAGAACATTCCACAAGAGGATGGCCACAGCAAAAGAGCCTGCACCTCTCCCTATCCACACACTCCCTCCTTGCTTGTTCAATCCCTCCCCCTCTATCAGCAACTGTTTCATGCATGTACTCCTTCACCCTATCCTTCCATCTTACAACTGGCCTTCCTCTCCTCCTAGGACACTCACTTTCACTCACATACACTTGCTTCACAAACTCTTCATTCTCCTTTCTCTAAATATGATCAAACCACCTCAAAGTATTTTTTTCACCCATTCCACTACACCACACTTCACTCCATGGGCACAAGGTCCCATGCCACATCTTTCATACACACTTTCATTGCTCTCACCCTCCCATCTTGTCACGCCACATGCCCCTCTCAGGTAACTCATTTCCACAGCAGGATTGGAAGAAAAAAAAGGAAATTAAATGATAATGAAGAAAGAAAAAGATTATTGAAGGAAGAAATTAATAAGGATGAAATTATATGAACTTAATTATTTCGAGTCCATCAAATTACCTCCTTTCTTTACACGTCACTTCACGCTCATCCTTCCACAGTTTCCCGTTTGGACACACCCATCGAGTCTTTGGATGACTTGAGCAAACAGTACAAGGTGCAGTACGCCCCCTTGAACGGCTCTTCCACCCAGACCTACTTCGAGCGAATGGCTTACATCGAACACAAATTCTACGAGTAAGTTTACACCAATACGGCTTTTACTCCGTCATCAAACATCCGTGTATAGGTTATCAATTGTGGGTCTTTGTGGGTGTGGTGAAGTGAGGTGCGTCTGTAAAATGTAATCCTTTGTTTCGCTTCAGTCCACTTTTAGCCTCTAACTCCTAACTCGACTAACTTGGTTCCCTGTCTTAGGATCTGGAAGGATATGTCTCTGAACGATTCCATGAGCCCCGTGGAACGCGCGAAGCTGGCCGTGTGGGACTACCCGGTGAGTGACAAGTACACCAAGATGTGGCAGTCCATGCAGGAGGCTGGTCTGCCTTCCTCCCTGGCCGGCTCCGTGGAAAGAGTGCGAAAGTCTACTTCTTCCAGCGAAGGTTTTGCTTACATAGGTGAGTCCTCGTGTTGGCCATGTTGAAGGGGTGTGTGGCTTGATAAAGCAACGTCAGAAGTAGTTTAAGTGATGAAGGAGAGTAAAAAACGTGGCCAAATGATGATAGGAGGGAGAAACAGAGGTCAAAGGTACTCCCAAGGAGATATCATGCAGGTCACATTGTCCACTTACCACTTAACAGGGTCACTCTTAGTCAAGCTTGTGGTCACATACTGACATGTACATTGTAGTCACACTGGTGGTGAGTGAGCCAGACCCGCTGCTTGTTCATGGAGGTCACGTTAACGCGAACACAGAGTGAGTAGGTAACGTTACGTGACCTGCAGGGGAGGCCACTGAGATCCGCTACATCACCCTCACCTCGTGTGACATGCTGGCAGTCGGGAATGAGTTCTCGAGGAAGCCGTACGCCGTGGCAGTGACCAAAGGCTCGCCCCTCAAGGACCAGCTGTCCGGGGCGTGAGTAACAGCGCGGCGCCTCCTCCTCCTCCTCCTCCTCCTCCTCCTCCTCCTCCTCCTCCTCCTCCTCCTCCTCCTCCTCCTCCTCCTCCTCCTCCTCCTCCTGCTTCTCCAAGCAACGTCCTTCCGTCCTTCCTCCACATAAAACCATTATTTTTGAGATGTGTTTTGGAATGCGTCTTTGTTTTGTCTTTTAGTAAGCCTTTGGTCATTTTTGAATGCATTTTTTGTCGTTCTTCTGACCACTTTTGGCTTGTGAATTGCATTTTGAAATTTTTCTAAATTTGCATCTTGACGCCTCCCCTCTGGACCATTTTTTTGTGTCAGTAATTTTTTGAAAACAACAAGACAGTGTTGGCACCGAGGCCAGGACACCGCGCCCCCCCTCCCCCAACACACACACACACACACACACACACACACACACACACACACACACACACACACACACACACACACACACACACACATACACACACACACACACACACACACACACACACACACACACACGGGACTATATAGGAATGTGTGTCGGTGATGCAGCAGTGTTGCAGTGTTAGGTCTTTTGATGCATGTTACACACACACACACACACACACACACACACACACACACACACACACACACACACACACACACACACACACAGACACACACACACACACACACACACACACACACACACATACACACACACACACACACACACACACACACACACACACACACACACACACGTATATATATATATATATATATATATATATATATATATATATATATATATATATATATATATATATATATATACACACACACACACACACACACACACACACACACACACACACACACACACACACTGAAAGAAGCAATGGTCAGGCACCGCCCACACGTTCGCTTTGCCCCTGACCGCCGCCCACGCCCCCAGGTGACGCCACAGACATCCGCTACCTGGAGCTGACCAGCTGTGACCTGCAGATAGTGGGTGAGGAGTTCTCCCGCAAGCCTTACGCGGTGGCGGTGCAGCAAGGCTCGCCCCTCAAGGACCAGTTTAACGATGCGTAAGTGTCGGCGTATATCCTGCCCCTCCTTCCCCTCCTTCCCCTAAGGCAGAGTCACCTAGAAGTCTCCCCCTCCTTCCCCCTCAAGTAGGGTCACCCAGTAGTGCCCACCACCCTGCCACCCTGCCACCCGCCTAGTACTGTAGTGACGCATCGCCCTCAGCTGCCATCCAGTGGGCCTTGTGTTGCCTGATAGTAACGCTCTTCACGTGCTTGTATGTCACTGGAATTGTCATCCTTCGTTCTGTTACATCCTGTAGACTCGCCATGTTCACTGATCAAGTAGTTGTTCTCCGTAAACCCAACACCATCTTGAGGACCGAAAGTCTTCTGTCAGTGACTCGATATTGTATTCCGTGCAGCAGTCCATCAGGCCCCTTCAGGACACATTGGTGACGGCCTGATCCAGGCGCCAAGGGGGAGCGTATCAAAGCCTCAGTTGGATGGATAAGCCTTGTGTATGTTTCTCGCGCAAGTTGGGTATATAAGAACATAAGAATATAAGGAAGCTACAAAAGGTCCGAGGGCCTACACGTGGTAGTTTCTGTAGACGTGGTAGTTCCTGTAGAATATGTACAGTACACTCCAGCCAAAGATGAGACAGGCGGAGCACGTGTACGGAGGTCCATCCCTAACGCACGCAAACAACGCCTAGTTTGTAATGTTTCCCTCCACATACAGGGTTCAGGTGGCTCTGTGTTACAGTGCTCGGCTCGTGACCTAAGGGTTGCGAGTTCGATACTGGTTCACGGCAGCTTCTTGGTGAGAGGGGCAGCGCTCTCTCATTAACCCTAGCAGAACTATATGGCCTATAGTTACCTAGTTCCGGGTAATTATCTAATCACTTTCCTTCGACTTACGACGATCAGTTTGATGTGTTGTGTAGTTGTTATTCAAGTTTCATATAAGATTTGTTTATTATATAAGATGACAGTTTTTGGAGTTTCGCAAAGTATAGGAAGTTTTAAGAAGTTTATTGTCTGTCTGGTGTCATCTTCACTTTCTTTTGGATAACGGTCAGAGTTGAGGTATTGAGTGAGTGAGAACAGCCCTGCCTTAGGCCCTCAACACAGGCATCAGTGACCTGCTTGGCGGCAGTCTCGCCTCCGTCATGACTTGGCAGACACCGTAGAAATGATATCACCGAACACGATCATTTTTCTTCTTCTTTTAGTTGTGTCTTAAAGGGATTTTGTGCATGATGTGTCGAGTAGACTTAACTTTAAATATTAGAGTTGCCTGAAACGTAGTGGAGTTGATGCACTTGTAGTTGTGTAGATCATCTGTTCAAGACTTAAGGAACGACTCATGCACCTTGTATATACACACTTTTATAAAGAATGTTGCTCCGTCAAGTTATGGCACTCACCAGCCTGGCACACAGCAGCCTGTGATCGTCGTGACAGTGCCTGGCAATGCACTGCCTGCGCAACACCACCAACACAACAATAACGAGTCGCATGTTTACTTGATCTTCACGTGGATCTCAGTACTGTGAAAACACTTTAACTATTCCACACGTGTTGGACGCGTCCTCGGACACCAATAACAACGCCACAACCGAACCCAATCCCAGGCCGCTCCTGCCCTCTCCTGCCCCCTCCACCTCACCACTCGCTGCACATCAACACAAGGTTCTTGAGCATCACTGTGCTGGACAACAGTACACGCCCACGGTGGCAGACACTGTGAGTGCCGCCCAGGAAGGTGTTGGACGCATCACAATATTATCAATGTAAAGGACAAAAAAAAAAAAGTTAATGCTTCAAAATATTCCGTTATCAGACAAAATGCGTCAAATAATAGTGAGAAAAAAACTCATTGGCAAGCGATGTGGATGGGAGTGTGGATGTGGATGTGGATGTGGATGTATATTGTACCAAAACTAAAATTGGTATTTCCTTAGAAAATCAAGATGATACTTATCTGGATTAAGTAAGTTGTTTTTTTCTCTTTTTCCTTGCTTAGACCCGGCCTTAAGCCCCTCCCCCTAACACCGCCCCTGACCGTGGCTCCGGCTTGGGTCAAGAAGCCGAGTGTTCGAGGTTTGATCTGAAAACGGATTTCGTTTTGTTTTCATTTGACGCTCAGAGAGAATCAGAATCCAGAGTCAGATGATGGTATTGTGATGATTCACGTCACTGGTGTAAAGAGAAGAGTGTTTATGGTTGTGAAGGTGAGAGTCAAGATTAATATCTGGTGTACTGAGGCAGAGATCACCAAGTAACTGTTGACCTCCGTGCATGTGTGAGTTGAGTATGCACCGTGCTTGTGTCTGTGTCTGTGTCTGTGTGTACGAGCGTGTATACAGAACCAAGAGTGAGAGTGAATGAGAGCAATATTTATAGTCTTACTTAGTCTGTGTTAGTCTCTTGACTTTCTTTACTGACAATCTCTTGTCTATTTTTTTTTTTTTTTTTATCAATTCTCTCAGTTTTAAATTTTTTTTTTCAATCTGCTATACTTATATATATATATATATATATATATATATATATATATATATATATATATATATATATATATATATATATATATATATATTATTTATATATATTCATGTATCACTTAACTGTTATTCGTTGGCGTATATACGTAGTAACTAATCTGCTATTATTCTTACATCTTTTTCGACCTTCTGCTAAGTTTTCTATTGCAAGTTTATCTAATCTTTCCTCACCTCTGTCCAGTTATATTATTGTACTCCTGCATTATTTTCAACTTCCTACTTAAACTTATTCTTCCCAACTTTCCTGTGTCTTTACTGTGTCATTAATCCTTCCTCTAATACAACCCGTAGCTTCCTTCAATTCTTGTAACCCACACAACCTTCATCACCCTGTATCACCTCTCTCACGCCTCTCTCTTTCCCTTCCCTCCTCCTCCCTCATCAGGATCCTGAAGCTGCTTAACCAGAGGAAGCTGGAGACGCTGAAGGAAAGGTGGTGGAATCAGAACCCCGAGAAGAAGGTTTGCGAGAAGGACGACGACCAGAGCGACGGTATCAGCATTGAGAATATTGGTGAGTGAAGGAAGATATGGCAAGGTGGACGGAGGGGAAGGGAAAAGGGAAAGGAAAAGTGAGGGAAAGGAGAGAGAAGATAAAATGAGAGGGAAGGAAAAGGGATTGAAGGAGATGGTATGATAGGGAGGGGAAAAGGAAAGAAAGAAGTGGAATAAAATTGGATTTATAGAAAGGTGAGATTTTAGTTGTCATGGGGAGTGAACTGTGAATGAAGGAAAGAAGGAAGGAAACTGTGTAGGTGAAGGGAAACTTGGGACGCGGGAAGAAAAGTTCAGTGAAGGAAAGAATGGCGGGAATTCAAGACAATAGGACGAAAGAAAAAAAAAAATTGAAGGTAACTAAACTATTTATGTGGAACTGATACTTGCAACACCATCTATTTCATATTATTGTTTTGTGTTTCTATTTAATCTGTATTTTTTTTTCTTTACTCTATTATACCTATTTGACCGTCTTTCTCCCGTTCTAATCCACCACCTTCGTTCCTTATTGCACTGTTCCTTCTTCACCTAACGATCTCATTGCGTCCTCTTCCATGACCTCTCATTATATCATTTTTCCTCCCACTCCTTCATTTATCACCTCTTACTACCCCTCTCATACCTCCGTCAAGAATCTTCCCCTCTCTCCCTCTCCCCCCCTGGTTTGGTGGTCTCGTGGTCTTCCTGTCACCGCCTCGTCCACTCTTGCAGGTGGTGTGTTCATCGTGATCTTCGTGGGCATTGGGTTGGCGTGCGTTACCTTGGCCTTTGAGTACTGGTGGTATAAGCATCGCAAGGGTCCCCGCGTCACAGACTCCGGCAGGGTCCTCAATGTCAAGTCAGAAATGGCCAAGACCAACTTCACGCCTGAAAAGTCTAACTTCCAGGCGGAATACAAGTACTGAAGAGTGTTTTTTTCTTTCTTTCTAGTGTGTGTATGTGTGTGTGTGTGTGTGTGTGTGTGTGTGTGTGTGTGTGTGTGTGTGTGTGTGTGTGTGTGTGTGTGTGTGTGTGTGTGTGTGTGTGACTGTGTGTGTGTGACTGTGTGTGTAACATCAAATTATAGTTGTAGTCTTTGATCTTTTTGTTTTTTTTTGTTCGCATGAAGATGATTAGTAAATGTAAGTATAAAATGTAGAAAGGTTATTACATATTTGTTCATATATATATATATATATATATATATATATATATATATATATATATATATATATATATATATATATATATATGCATAGTTTTCACCGCTAACTGCTATTAATTCAGCTAACACAACCCTCTAAAGCCTTTCATAAAATTCCAAGTAAATAATGAAATGGACTTTTTTTTGTTTGCAATATGCAGTAGAATGTTACTGAAAAGGTATGATCGCTTTGCAAAATATAACCTTGCTTATGATATCCACACTAACGCTTATATAGTATGCTTTGTGTGTGTATATAAACCCAAGAGTTGTGAATATATCAAAGGGGGTGTATATGGCATCTAGTTTTACTCTTTTTTTTTTTTTTATTCTTTACTCTTCATTCGTTTTTTTTTTTTTGTCTGCCATTCTCTGTGTTAATTTTTTTCTCCCTTTCTGACTTCGGTAGTCTTCAGTAATCTTGAAATAATAATAATAATAATAATAATAATAATAATAATAATAATGATAATATAGGTACTAAGGAATGGGTAAATTTTTATAGGACACATCTGGTAATATTCTACGTGACATTACAGTGTCTTAAAATGTTTCATATTCTATCCCATTATAGATACATTCACAAACTCTGTAATTACTTTGACGTAAATCTTAGCATAACATTACTGTAGTGCGCATCTTATATACCTAACGTGTAATATATGATAATATAATGCAGTTTTCATTTGCTTTAATATTTGCACAGTGGTCCCTGAAATTAAGGTGTTAGAGATAGACTGAACTAACTTGAAGTGTGTGAGGGTTCCGTGCACTGTTTCCTGCCTCGCATGTGTGTTGACACCACGACCCAAGGACTGTGATGCTTGGCTCGTGGTGAACAGCAGAACAACTGAGGCACTGATAGCGTTAACAGGAATTAGTACATACTCTGTCAAATAACGTTACCTTTTTTTTTTTTTCTCTCTCTCTATCTCTCTCTCTATATTCATCTACCTATCTCTTTCTATTCATCTCTCTATCAATCTATCTCTCTATCTATCTATCTATATCTCTCAAGCCGTCCGGTGGTTGCTGAGTGATGCCACCAAGTCAGGTAATCGCACATTCTGAATCATGCTTCGAGTTCAGTGTGATTCGAAAAGGTTCAGTTCAAACACTATCTTACTGCATGATTGTATGTAGTTTGTTGTGTGTTGGCGTAAGTAATGCAATAGTGTGTGTGTGTGTGTGTGTGTGTGTGTGTGTGTGTGTGTGTGTGTGTGTGTGTGTGTGTGTGTGTGTGTGTGTGTGTGTGTGTGTGTCATGATACCTGAGTAATAACAGTCATTATGCTTGTTTCATGTTTTTTATTTTATTTCATCCTAATTTTTTTATAAGATTTTTATTCTTTATAAATGACATCAATAATAAATTTTTCCCTCACTGAAAACTGTCTCACAACGCATTTGCATCTCACTGTCTTCAAATAATTCCAAGGGTTGTTGTTGTTCCTTCACTGAGTCTTGACACTACTTCACTCTTATCTGTCGAAACTTTATCACATTCATAGCACACAACCTCTCTCTCTCTCTCTCTCTCTCTCTCTCTCTCTCTCTCTCTCTCTCTCTCTCTCTCTCTCTCTCTCTCTCTCTCTCTCTCTCTCTCTCTCTCTCTCTCTCTCTCTCTCTCTCTCATAGGCCTATATTTTTCTTCCCTAGCAACGGTGAGGGCGACTTCAACATCGCACCAGTTGGCAACCCTTGGTAGAAGCAATCAAAACCTTGCATCTTGGGTTCACTGCTTCGAAGGTTCGGTTGCTGTAAAGCGTCGAATGAGACTCCTATATCCGGCCCTGTTTTGTTTCATTGACTCACTCTCTTGTTTGTTGTTAAGTGATCTGTACCCATTGTGTGGTGGTGTTCCTGCTGCTGCACACGCAACACCACCACCACCACCACCACCACTTCACAAACTCCCTGTGTATGTTGAGTTGCCATTCCGTTAAGGGTATGTACGTATAGTTCTTCATTGATTGTATCGTCCCTACCCTACTTACCCATTTCAAGGTCATGGCTTGGCTAGGCCTGGCAAGGTTTTCAAAGGAGCTTCAGTGTTAAGTATCTTTGTAATTTTCTTTTTTAAGGTGGCTGTTCGATTTCAAGTTTAATCAAATTTACAAATAATGAGTATCGTGATATGTTACGTTTATACAACAATACCATGAGTAGGACTGGTAGATGGCAGTCATGGGAAGAGGTATGAAGCATGCATGGCTGTTTGAGGTCAATGTAATATTAATGGATCCGCTTTTATGGTTGTATTATCAAAACTTAATTCACTGTAAACGAGCTTGTCATTATTTATGTGATGAGTAATGCTGTTGGTTAGGATAAGTTTCATTGGTGTGAAGAAGATCGCCTCAAACTCTTATTAAATGCTCTGCCCATAAAGACGGCAGAGAAAATTCACTATAGTAACTTTTTATTGTATCAAATGTTAAAGCATAATTGATATCCAGCAGAAAGAAGGGACAACATTAATGGTACAATTGTCCACATATACACTTACCCATCGAGTTGTTTTACTTATCAATGAAACTTTTTTTTATGTCAGGGATGTTCTTGTTCAAATGGCACGTATTTCCCTGTTTGGTGTAGTGTGGCATGACGTGGGAGAGGTGTTGGTAAGTGAACACGTCACCTTCATGACAAACTTGCGCCACTTGCCTCACCCTGCCACACTTATACACCCTCAGTAAAAGGGCGACACTTGATTCTGATAAGTACAATTACTGCCATCCGTTGTTTCTAATCCTCTGTGCCTGACAGTAAGGATCCAGTAAGGGTCACGTGATGCACCAATAACAACTAACAATTCATGATTCAAGTTTATGGGTAACATGGTGTCTGCATGTGGCCTGCTTACTGACCTACTTACTGACCTGCTTACTGACCTGCTTTGTGTTAAACATTTAATAGTTCTATAGTTTTAAAGTTTTTGGTAGAAAATATGTAATCATAATTATAAAGTATACTTTTTATTTGTACAATACTTTATTTGAAGCTCTTTTGAAAACCCAGAACAAAAATTTCCAACCTTTTATTGTAACATTAGTCTGTTTTAAGTTGCTCAATAATATTGATAAAGTAGTAAGAAGTGAGGTGTAAATAGTGACATGACAGATTAGGTGATATATACATATAGTATTTAGTGATGATGTCAGTGTTAGTCACAGAGGTTACACAGTTCCTGTTACAGCAACAAAACAATCTATGATGAAGGTTTAGATTTCAAATGACAAAACCACTTGAACACACTTTTGTTTGTACTACAGTTGTCTTGTTCCCAACCAATGCAGTCAGCCTTGCCAGTTGTGTCCAATGTTGACCATGTACGAGTCCAAACAGTGTCAAGGGAGAAATCAGAAACACTAGAGAGCGAGGGTGAGAGGTGACCTGACCTGACCTGACCTCACCCACTCTGATGTATCGGCCTTTGATCTTGGTCATTCCCTTGAGGGGTTGAGACTCATAATCAATACTTGTGGGATTCATGCTTTGTAAATGTTATAAAGTTGAAGAAACTTCTGCTATATAGAGTTGTGTTATACTTACAGGGATGATTTGTTTCCAGAGCAACAAGTTTAAGTCATTAAGTTAAAGTTGTAATTGTCTAAAAATGATTAATGAACAACCTGATCCAGGCTGGCAATGCTTACTGTAACAGTTGTAACTGTAGTCAGCTGTACTGTACTGTTGTCAAGGTGTTTAAGATGCCAACACAAAAACAACTTCTATAACCTTGATCAGACTGCACTCCTCTGTAATGGTATTAGATAGTCTATATCAATGATTTGTTATCAATATAATATCTCAGTCTGCAAAGGTTCCTGCAGTAAAGCTCACCGAAAAGTAGTGTATCAATAAGTATCTCCTGGCAGCTGTAGGGAGTGAATCATTTTAAAGTGTTAACCTTACGTGGTTCATGCCTGCACAGGACACTGTAACCTTCCTTCCTGCAGTGAAAACCGTCAAGGACACATTTATGTATCAATACATAAATGTGAATGACGTAACAGGACACTTAAATCTCTCACTACAATATAATACCCACTAGTCCACCCACATTCATGAATAATTTTGGTGTCATGATATAGGAAGCATGAGGACCTGCCTTCACCAGCCTTCCAAATCATGTCTACAGGAGTAGCTCGTTTCATTACCTTGCCTCGTGCACCACAAGGCTCCTGTTTACCACACCTGTACACAACTATACCTTCTGTTGGGTGGTGACAGGCCCTTCCTTAGTGATGTTTGTTGTGCATTGTTCAATAGAGCATCAGCTTGTGGTAACACTTATAACTGTCCATGACATAGTAAGGTGTTGCCGGCTGGTGCTAGGTGAAGACAGGTCCTGTGGTCATGGCACAAGGTCAACAGTCATGAATCTCAGGTTTCCTCAACTTATATTTGATAGAATGGAAGTGATGTTGATGAAGAGGAAAGTTATGACGATAAATTAATCAGTACTGTTAAAAAATGAAAATTGGATCTGATAGAACTGTGAGCTGAGGCCACATAATACATATATACATACATACAGTTACCATAACGTGTTGGTACAAGATAACATTTTTCGGATGTCTTTAATTAACATATCCAATTATACATGTAAAAAAAAAAACATTTTGATGGACTTTCTGATAATCCAGCTTTTATTAAGTAATCAAATTTTTCTTAGCTATCAGTTTCTTTTGGAATTGTCACATATATTGATGGCAGGTGTGTCAAGGTGTGTTGAGTGATGACACGGATGATGGATGACAGGCGAGGAAAGTGTCACACTGCTTGGCTTGTTTAGGTTGTCTTTTGTTATGTTAGGAAGAAAAACTGTTATTTTGAGTCTTAACCAGATAAGGCCGAATACTACCAAATAAAAACACACATTTCAATACATTACAATACGTAGATACATACTTAATTTGTACTGGATGTGTATGTATGTGTGTACTTCCGTTACAATAGAGTTCAGGTTTATTTATAAAAACTCAACACTTTGTTTGGTCCATTGAAATGAGGTTTTGTTGTATGTATTTATTTATTGAAGGAAAACAGTATGAAGGTATACTCATATCTTGAAATCATTTAACCTTATAAATTAACCTAATAAAATAAATTCTATTAACATTACAATAACTTGACTTAGCCTTACAATTCTTACATAAGTCAGGAGTCAAGATTGCATTTATGGTCTTGGTTACCCAACTCACTGATTCTTAGTAACCTTTATTTTCAATCACAAGTGTATCACTGACCTTATAAAGCTTTATAGTGGCAGTGTTTTCCTTATATATGTCTTCTAGTATCTTCACATCTAGTATCTGGTCACACCTGATGCAGTGTAAGGGGTGATAACAATGTCTGTGTTCGGACAGTCTACCTTTGGAACTTTGACCTTGACACTTGTAACATAGTGAGCTTTGAGGAACTGGAGAACAATTCATAAAACTTAAGAATGGTCACATTTTTTTTCTTCAGCGGACAAAAAGAGAAGAAAGAACACCGAGTTTGCTTCTTAGTGAACATAGAACTAACAGGAAATCTTTCAAATTTCTATGGTTTGAGTGAGTGAGTCACTGCTTCATAATCAAATTGAATTACAAATATAATATTAAAATTATACAGGCTTACCTACCAACATCAACCTACGATGACAAGGAAGTAGAACGATTTTATGAAGATATAGGAGCTGTTATACTTTCTGGGAATGGCAATTTCAATTATCTTTTTTTCCAATGTTTTTATGGCCCTTGACCAGCCTCCCTTATGTAAGAAAACATTATAATTAAGTTCTGTAGGGATAAATAAAGTATTATATTTAGTGTATTGAAAAGATTACAAATATGTTCTGTAGTGATGTTAAATATAATATTATAATTAGTGTATTGAAAACATTAACATTAGGTTCTGTAGTGATGTTAGATGTAATGTTAGAATTAAGTTCTGTAGTGATGTTAGATGTAGTGTTAGAATTAGAGTATACTATAGAGTAGTACTGAGTTTGTGATAGTTGTAAGAGTACAACATGGATCAGTACAGAGTCTGCTACTTTTCAATATAATACTCACATCAAAGTACTGTATGCAAGTCATTTGGTCCTCATTGCTAACAGAGTACAAGATAAAAAGAACCTTAGGAAGTGAGGAAATATAGTATAATCCAGAGGTTCAGGAGTAAATATAAATATAATTAAAACAAAGATGATGAGAAGCAGTGTAGATAGGGCAGCAGTGCCAAGGTGCTGTGGCTGGTGGTGTGTAGTGTACAAGAAAAGTGTTGGAGAATATTCCATCCTATATATTGTGTGTGACTGTAGTGATGAGACAGTTAACTTCAACCAAACTCCACTAATCATTATGGTCTGATTGGTAAGGCGTTGGTATGTTGAATATACTGTCAGGGGTTCGGTGCCCAGCCACAGTCCACTCATGCCTACCCATGTACATAAACTTCTGTCCTTAAAAACAAGAGGCATTAAAAGTTATCATGGGAAGAGGTGAAGGTACCAAGAGACTGAACAAAGGCCATTATTATTCCAGTCTACAAAGAGAAGAAAATGGATGGTGGAATTATACGTAAAGGTTTGAGTCTTAAGTATAGGTGAAAATATATATGAAAAAATTATGATTGGATGAAGTGAGAAAGATGACAGAGGAGGATTAGCAAAGAACTGTACCGAGTACAACGGGCCAACTATCATTACGGTGATTCCTTTGCGGAATCACCGATAAATCCTCGTATTCTCGACGCTCGTTAAGATACCTTGTTATGGTTAGAGTAGGTGCTACTAGCGAAAGAGGATGATGGGAAAACGCGTGACGTCACTGGAACTGAGGATATATATACCGGTCTGGGCGGAAGGTCAGTCACTAGTGTTCCGTGACCCCGCTCCAGACAGGTAAGCCTTCAGTGTTCCTAAAAGCCTTGCCACACTTGAAAAAACATTGTTATTAATATCTAACAGTAAATTGTCCTCCCGGATACAGCTGCCGAGAGGACCAGCAAAAGACTGTCTTTCGGTTGTGGTTTGACGAAGGCTGCATGTGGAGTTGCTTCTCAAACAAGGACGACGGCCAGAAGGACCCAGTGACTCTCAAACAATATTTGTGGCGTGAGTGTAATTTGGTCGTTTTTCCATCAGTTCCCTCACGTATAGTTAGGTAGGATAGAATAGGAATATTTGTGTTAAGGTATATGTTTATGTTTGTGTCGCTAAGGGTGGATAAGCATTTGTAAGAGCACCACCACGGATATAGCGAGTACTTTATTTATTTTATTCATCATTAAAGTTGTCCATTATTTTTATATTCGTTTTCTGTTCGTAAACCAACTCGGACCCTCGGTACAGAACAAAGAGGGAAAAATAGTGGATGTATAAATCAGATCTTTTCACTCAGGATGGTAGTCGAAAAAATAAATCATAATAAAAGGGAAAAAAGTTAATGCTACATTGAAGGATCTTGTGAAAGTTTATCACATAATTAATTGGACGGGAATGTTAGATGTATTGAAAGTGAAAATGGTGTGGGTAAAAATTTGTTGAATGGGGTGTATCAAGGAAGATGAAGAAACAGTCAAAGGGAGTGTGAGGCTAAGAAAGAAGAAGGAAAAGGTTTATGATGCTGGAGTGGAAATGTAGTATGTAAATTATAGTAAATGGATGTTGAATACAATTTAGCACCATATATAGAATGGCAGAAAGTGAGATGACAAAGAGAGTGTATATGGGTATGATAAAAGGCGATGGGAGCAGCAGGATAACCTATAGTGAAATTGGTTTACAGAGTGCAAGAGTACATGAGAAATAGGGAAGATAGAAAGAATGTGAGGATTAGAGCATGTAAGAATGGAATATAAGAACAGGATTAAATGGTGAGATTTTTCATAGGAGAGAATATAGAGGATGAGCTTCCAAGAACACTCACTCTGCCCCTTTTGGTCGCCTTTTATAACTAGCAGGGAGTTTTATATTACAGATGTGATTGATGGAGTGGTGCAGCAGAAGGTGGGTGTGCAGCAGGCATGAGTGGTGCAGAAGGTGGGTGTGCAGCAGGCATGACTGGTGCAGCAGACATGAGTGGTGCAGCAGAAGGTGGGTGTGCAGCAGGTATGAGTGGTGCAGCAGAAGGTGGGTGTGCAGCAGGTATGAGTGGTGCAGCAGAAGGTGGGTGTGCAGCAGGCATGAGTGGTGCAGAAGGTGGGTATGTAGCAGGCATGACTGGTGCAGCAGACATGAGTGGTGCAGTAGAAGGTGGGTGTGCAGCAGGTATGAGTGGTGCAGCAGAAGGTGGGTGTGCAGCAGGTATGAGTGGTGCAGCAGAAGGTGGGTGTGCAGCAGGCATGAGTGGTGCAGAAGGTGGGTGTGTAGCAGGCATGACTGGTGCAGCAGACATGAGTGGTGCAGCAGAAGGTGGGTGTGCAGCAGACATGAATGGTGCAGCAGAAGGTGGGTGTGCAGCAGGCATGAGTGGTGCAGCAGAGGGTGGGTGTGCAGCAGACATGAGTGGTGCAGCAGAAGGTGGGTGTACAGCAGACATGAGTGGTGCAGCAGAGGGTGGGTGTGCAGCAGGTATGAGTGGTGCAGCAGAAGATGGGTGTGCAGCAGACATGAGTGGTGCAGCAGAAGGTGGGTGTGCAGCAGGCATGAGTGGTGCAGCAGAGGGTGGGTGTGCAGCAGACATGAGTGGTGCAGCAGAAGGTTGGTGTGCAGCAGGTATGAGTGGTGCAGCAGAAGGTGGGTGTTCAGCAGGCATGAGTGGTGCAGCAGAAGGTGGGTGTGCAGCAGGTATGAGTGGTGCAGCAGAAGGTGGGTGTGCAGCAGACATGAGTGGTGCAGCAGAAGCTGGGTGTGCAGCAGGTATGAGTGGTGCAGCAGAAGGTGGGTGTGCAGCAGGCATGAGTGGTGCAGCAGAAGGTGGGTGTGCAGCAGACATGAGTGGTGCAGCAGAAGGTGGGTGTGCAGCAGACATGAGTGGTGCAGCAGAAGGTGGGTGTGCAGCAGACATGAGTGGTGCAGAAGAAGGAGGGTGTGCAGCAGACATGAGTGGTGCACCAGAGGGTGGGTGTGCAGCAGGCATGAGTGGTGCAGCAGAAGGTGGGTGTGCAGCAGGCATGAGTGGTGCAGCAGAAGGTGGGTGTGCAGCAGAAGGTAGGTGTGCAGCAGAAGGTGGGTATGCAGCAGGCATGAGTGGTGCAGCAGAAGGTGGGTGTGCAGCAGGCATGAGTGGTGCAGCAGAAGGTGGGTGTGTAGCAGGCATGAGTGGTGCAGCAGAAGGTGGGTGTGTAGCAGGCATGAGTGGTGCAGCAGACATGAGTGGTGCAGCAGACATGAGTGGTGCAGCAGACATGAATGATGCAGCAGAAGGTGGGTGTGCAGCAGGTATGAGTGGTGCAGCAGAAGGTGGATGTGTAGCAGACATGAGTGGTGCAGCAGAAGGTGGGTGTGCAGCAGGCATGAGTGGTGCAGCAGAAGGTGGGTGTGCAGCAGGCATGAGTGGTGCAGCAGAAGGTGGGTGTGCAGCAAACATGAGTGGTGCAGCAGAAGGTGGGTGTGCAGCAGGCATGAGTGGTGCAGCAGAAAGTGGGTGTGCAGCAGGTATGAGTGGTGCAGTAGAAGGTGGGTGTGCAGCAGGCATGAGTGGTGCAGCAGAAGGTGGGTGTGCAGCACACATGAGTGGTGCAGCAGAAGGTGGGTGTGCAGCAGGCATGAGTGGTGCAGCAGAAGGTGGGTGTGCAGTAGGCATGAGTGGTGCAGCAGAAGGTGGGTGTGCAGCAGGCATGAGTGGTGCAGCAGAAGGTGGGTGTGCAGCAGGCATGAGTGGTGCAGTAGAAGGTGGGTGTGCAGCAGACATGAGTGGTGCAGCAGAAGGTGGGTGTGCAGCAGACATGAGTGGTGCAGCAGAAGGTGGGTATGCAGCAGGCATGAGTGTGCAGCAGAAGGTGGGTGTGAAGCAGGTATGAGTGGTGCAGCAGAAGGTGGGTGTGCAGCACACATGAGTGGTGCAGCAGCAGGTGGGTGTGCAGCAGGCATGAGTGATGGAAGTTGAGGGTTGGTTAATCCTCCTCTGAATAATTAAGGATTTCCTTGTACATGATGGACTGTGTGCTTCATGTGAGGAGGATGTGGAGGTGAGGAAGGCCAATTGTAAGGTGGAAGGATAGGGTGAAGGAGTACATGCATGAAACAGTTGTTGTTGATAGAGGGGGAGGGATTGAACTAGCAAGGAGGGAGTGTTGTGTATAGAGAGAGGTGGAAGTTCTTCTGCCGTGGCTATTCCCTTGGCAGATATTCTTGGAGGGAATGAGGCGTCAGAGACTATAGATGGTGTCACGAAGTGACTTAAGACATTAATGGAGTCATGGTTATTTTTGTGTGTATGCCAGCGTTTTTGATGTGTGATGTGTGGAGCAGGGGTTGAGTGAGGTGAAGGGGGGGAAGCGGCTTAAGAAAAAGTGACCGCGATGTGACCTTTTTCGACCTTTCATGGCCCAGGACCACATCTTGTAAGAGAAAAAAGGTGTTGCATGGCATGGTTACATATTTTTTGTTAATTTTGTTAGGTTAAGCTTAGTTTCATAAATATACTGTTAAATTATTGTGTAATAGTGGAAGAAGATGATGTGGAGGTGGTAAATGCACTAAAAACTCTCGTGGGTCTTTTGTGGCGCATTGGAGAGTTGAGAAACTATATATTTCCATTATTAATTTTTATTTTGGGAACTGCTATTTTAATTTAAGGTTATTATATTTTTATTGTAATTTTAAGGATAGTTTATATAGCGTTACAACCCGTTCTATACTTTTTAGCTCTAACATTGTTGTTAAGAGAGCGAGCGTGTTGTAATTTCGGCTATATATTTGTATTTTCATCTGCTATGTTTTAATGTAAAGATAATGTTGCGTTAGATAAGTTAAAGAGTAGTTTCTTTTGTATAGGGTTTATTTCACGCCACGGGGCATGGGTAAGCGTGGCGTGGGTCGCGTCCCCCTATATAAGGCCGGATGACCCAGCGCCGACACAGTATAGTTCAGGTCACCGAGCAGAGGGTACAGGTTGTGTCGGAGCGGTGTCGGAGGTATGGCGTGAGTATTGTGCGTTTTAATTGGAGATTGAGAGTGAAGCCGGTGTTGTGTGTTTTTACCGTTTACTTTTCTTCTTACGTTACTGGATTTTGATGTGGGTATTTGTTTGGGGTTGCTTCGCGCATTTTTAATTACCCATCATCTATTTTTCTTCCCTTGTTTGAGAGGGGAATTGTTTTAGTAACGTAAGGGAGTGAAATAAGTTTGGGTATTTGAGTATTTTTACTCTGGCTCGTCTCTCTCTCTCCAATTATAATATTTATTTCTTTGTGTGTGTTTGTTTTGTGTTTGGTTTATGTGTTGGGTTTTTGTGTTTGTGGTTGTGTTTATATTTCCCGACCCGTGTCTCAATCAATTAACTTAGGTGTTTGGTGTTTATGTGTTTGGTGTTTATTTGTTTTGTGTTTGTGTTATTGTGGTTTATTGTAGAATACTCGTGATCTTGTGTATTTTTGTATTTGTTTCTCTTTTTAATTAATTACTTACAATGTAATTAACTACCCTTCTGGTAGACAGATCATCTTTTGAATTAAATTTCCGTTGTGTATATAAATATTAACTTGTAAATAAATCTAGTGTAGTTTGTTTACTTGTGGTTTTTTTTTAAACTTTATTTCTGAAACCCCCCTTTTGAACCTGGTAATTAAGTTTCCTCCTCATTCATTTTAAATTCATTTGCCTTTAAAGTGTAACGTCAAGAACGAGAGGAGAAAGAAAAGTTTGTTGTTGGAGTTGGGGGCATGACAATGGACATAGATGAAATACATATTAATTAATTCATATATCATGTCTGTTTTACACTTCAGGATGTGGCGTAGATCATAGAGAAAAGCACCCAAAAAACACACACTCACTCACAACATGCAGGTGAGTAAGATTCCCAGCCTTCTGTTCGTGCCAGGATTGTAAAGTTACAATCCCTTAGCTTATTCCCATACCTATGCTATGCTTGAGCAGGGGTTATGCTTTTTAGAAGTCCATAAAATCACAAAATAATTATTTTCCTTTTGCCAAAAAACTTTTCACACACCTGTCTCACAGCAAACACCTGATCCACACAGCTTCGTTCTCTTGTAAACCCACCTTGGTCCTCACATATAACACCTTCTGTAACCTCTAATCCACTTTATCAGTATCCTCTATGTCCGTATCTTACCCTGAAATATTGTAGTATTTGCAATGTATACTTCCTCATAAAATTCTTATAAAGTTTTCCTTGTAAATAATTTACAAAAAAAGTCACACTGTTCAACCCTTTCTATTTGGATCTTTAAAAATCATTCATGTTTGTTCTTGATCTTGCTTACCAAAGACATTATGTAGAAGAGCTATACTTTGTTATGGAAGTTTTGTTAATTTTAAGCTTACATTTTCATTTAATTATTCAGACAAAAAAAATCAGTGACCATTTGTGTTGTAAAGAAATTTCTCATAGTAGTTTTATGAAAAATGTATTAATGAGTATATACATGTCTCCAAGTGTTACAAATGTTCTCCATACATTAACAAATAATGGCAATCCATGAACACCTCAGACACAGAGGAATTCAGTTCAAGGGAAGGTTTATTAGGCATTACACCTGAAGGCACATTTATCTTAACATAAGTATCTTAAGTAAATTCAGTCAGTGGTGAGTGTTGCAACCATACCACCATCGTATTCCCTGTGACTTGTAGAAGGGAATCAAAAGGAAGGAACGAAGGGTCTGGGAAGTCCCTCCTCTGTATTCACTCCTATGAAAAGACAGAGCGCAAAGGGGGAGGAGAGTGTAATTTCCCTGAGCTCTAAATGCCTTGTCTTGGCTACCCCCTATTAATGGGGATACAAGACAGGTATATAGATAATGGATTGTTCCAGCAAAATTGTGGTGGTTTTATGGATGTTGACCAGTCTTGTGAACCACTGTCATGAACATCAATAAACTCCTTTGTGCCATTGGCATCTAAACCTCTTAACGGGTTCATTAACATTCAGCATCAGTGATATAATTTTGTACCTAAGATAACTGTTTTTTATTTAATTAGAATAGGAACTTCATATACACATTAACAAACTCAACATATAGATAATATTCAAAAATTCCATTTTGTTCTGGTGTCCTTGAGTACTGGAAGCGTATCAACAGTAAACTCAAACTCCACTTGTTCACCAGGATGAGTGTGTGACACCCAAAAGTCAGTCATCATCTGGATCCTCAATTATCAAGTCTTCATCTGGGTCTTCCTCCACTTGACTGCTGCTGGAAACTGTTGGCAAACCAGGCAAGACAGGTGTTCCCTCTACCTCCTCCACCTCAGTGTTGGTGGTGCTAACATCCTGTTCTCCAAGGCGTTCTGAGTAGTTCATCCTCCGAGTGACTGACAACCGACCCACCTCTTGAGCGGTATGAGATGAGCCTGTGGTGTGGGGGGAAAAAATATATATATATAGGTTAAAAAATGTTTCTCACTAGTTGTTCATCATCTCAAAACATATCAATTGACCTATATGAAAACTAGAAGATAGGAAGGAAGGAGAAGTGTGTGGCTTTAGTACGCTGTATAGAGAGAGTGTAACAATATGATGCAGTTTAGGAGAGAGAATGGAGGAAGAGAAAGAGTTTAAGCATTTGGAGACAGAGTTAATCATAAATGTAGAGATGGAAGGAGAACTATAGGAGTGCTGTGAAAGGTAGGAGTGCAGTAGGATCATTGGCAAAGATTATGAAAG
>JAXIVD010001925.1:7500-71493 GCA_036785275.1 Cancer borealis | reverse complement strand
GTTAGATTAGGATAGGTAAGGTAAAGTTAGGATAGATAAGGTAAAGTTAGGTTAGGATGGGTAAAGTTAGGTTCGGTTGGGTTAGGTTAGGTTAGGTTAGGTTTTGCTTACACTCGAGAAATACTGACTTGATTTACTGAACAAGTGGAGGTTATAGAGGAAGGTGTTCGTGAATATCATAAATAAAGATGGGTTAGGAATGTAAGAGTTGAGTAATGTGACCTTCAAAGCCGGAAGAAGCAACGTAAAGGTAGCATCTGTTCTATCCTCGTGTGTGTGTGTGTGTGTGTGTGTGTGTGTGTGTGTGTGTGTGTGTGTGTGTGTGTGTGTGTACTACGTAATGTCAAGTTGAATTCGTTGACGTCACTGTTGCTGGAAGGGTGTGACGTCAGATTGAAGGTGTGTGTGTGTGTGTGTGTGTGTGTGTGTGTGTTTAAGGGAGAGGGGGTGGGGAGGAAAGATATGGTGACGTAACACTTATAACCCGACCTTTTTCAATCCTTCCGTGTGTGTGTGTGTGTGTGTGTGTGTGTGTGTTTGTTGCATTACTCATCCTTCTGTTGTTTTTTTGTTCTTTCATCATCCTACTCTTTCATTTCATCATTGTTTCTTTACTTATTTAATTGCGTTTTTCTTTCTTTTCCTTCCTTTCCTCTTTTTCTTACTTCTTTGCTTTCTTTAATTTTATTTTTTTCTATATATCCCTCATCCTCAATTGTGTGTGTGTGTGTGTGTGTGTGTGTGTGTGTGTGTGTGTGTGTGTGTGTGTTTTGCTTTCTCTTGCTTGTTTTCTTCTATTACATTTTGTTTTGCATTAATTTGTTATTTCCCGACTTACTTCATTTCCTTCCTCTTTCTCAATCTTCTTCCTCTTCCTCTTCCTCTTCCTCATCTTCTTCACTTTTTTAAAACTCTGAACCTTTTCCTGCAATTATTTTTTATCAGTATATTTTTTTTCTCCTCCTCCTCCTCCTCCTCCTCCTCCTCCTCCTCCTCCTCCTCCTCCTCCTCCTCCTCCTCCTCCTCCTCCAGCAGGTATCACTATGCAGGGAGTTATCTGGAGGAAGGAGGAGGAGGAAGGAGGTGGGGGTTAATTGGATTTTTTTACGTGACAGGTGAACGGAGGAGGAAGAGGAGGAGGAGGAGGAGGAAGAGAAGGTGGTGGTGGTGGTGGTAATTACTGAAGAAAAAAAAAAAGGACCGTATATCACATTTCTCTTTATAGTTTTTTTTCTCTCTTTCTCTTTCTTATTATTCTTATTAGCTTTTTTTTTCCTTTTGCTCATCTTCATTATGAGTGTAAAATTGTTTGCGATGTCATGCAGCTTCTTCCTCCTCTTCCTCTTCCTCCTCCTACTCTTCTTCCGCTTCCTCTTCCTCTTTCATCTCTTCTTCCTCCTCCTCCTCCTTCTCCAAGGCGCCATATGACCTCGTTGTTACAGGGCCTATCCATCAATCAATCTCCTCCTCCTCCTCCTCCTCCTCCTCCTCCTCCATCCTTAGCCTGAATAGTAAAAATAGTAGTAGAAGCATAAGTAATTGTAAGTTTTTCAGTGTGTGTGTGTGTGTGTGTGTGTGTGTGTGTGTGTGCGTGTGTGTGTGTGCGTGTGTGGGGGGGGGGGGGGGGTGCGTGCGTGCGTGGGGGGGGGGAGGGTGTGTGTGTGTGTGTGTGTGTGTGTGTTCGAGACTAAAACAGTGGTACAAACCTTACAGAGAACAAGCCGGTGCACAAGAAAAACGAGGATGCCTAGAGCATATTGTATCGTTACGACTGTTGTGCGATACTGCTAGGAGAAAGAAGTTGAAACTCTTTGTAACATTTATTGATTTTTCTCAAGCATATGATCGTGTGCCGAGACATGTGTTATTCAGAGTGTTACGCAAGTTGGGGTGCGGGGCAGTAATGTTGTCTGCTCTGGTGGCCATGTACACGGTCACGGAGAGTGTGATCGGAACAGCTGTAGTATTAATCTCTCTTGGTGTCAGGCAGGGATCGCTTACATCATGCTTGCTATTTGTTAATAGGTGGACGATCTGATACGTATAATCAAAGAAGGATGTGGTTATGATGGATTTTTACAGTGGCTCCATATCCTGATATTTATGGATGATACAGTTTTGTTATCCACTTCAAGAGGTGGTATGTTAAGAAAGTTAAATTTATTAGAAGAATATTGTCATGATTATGGTATGAAAATCAACAAATCCAAAACTAAATTTTTCGTAATTAATGGTAGTGAGACAGATTCGGAGCCTTTGGTTGTGGACGACCTCAAAGTAGAACACTGTAATGTATATGTATATTTGGGTTCACCATTCACGAGTGATGGCTGCATATCATCTGCAGTAAGGGCTCATGCCAGGGCAAAAATGCCACATGTGTTAAAGTTTGTATCCTTTGTTAATAAAATTAATGATATTCCATTCTTCGTAAAAAAGAGAGTTTTTGAGGCAGCTTTGATATCATCACTCTTGTATGGATGCGAATCCTGGATTGGAGCAGATCTTAAGCCAATGATTAAACTTTACAATTGGTGTTTAAAGAAGTTGCTTGGTGTAAGAAAATCAACCTGTAATGACGTGTGCTATGTGGAGTCCGGATATTTGCCTTTACCTGATATAGTGAGAAATAAACAACACAAATTCATAAATGTAATGTGGCAAGAGAGATCACAGCTCGTGGATGACCCACTGATGTATGCCTTAAATCTTAATGTTAACACTAACACTGTAACAGGTAGAACAATTAATGATATGATTACACAAAATGTACCTGAACGGAGTATTGCAATGCAATATGTTAAAGACAACCTATCAAATAGTATTTCCTCCGGACGTGTGACTTACATGAGTATTAATCCTGACTTAGAGCTTCATTATGTATACAAGGAACGACACACAATAAATGAGACGCACAGACTATCGTTCACCAAATTTCGAACTAGTGGCCATAGCCTGGCCTGCGAGACTGGTCGGTGGAACAGGCGGGGTCGTGGCCGCCTGCCACTGGAGGAGAGACTTTGCCGCTGTGGAGCTATTCAAACAGAGGTTCATGTCGTGCAATACTGTCCTCTTACTCATGATATTAGACAGCGATACCAATTCTGTCAGATGCAGGAGCTGTTTTCTGATATTTGTCAACCTGTGATGGCGTGCAAGATAATTTATGAAATTTTGTCCGTGTATTCGTAGTGATGAGGTACCAGTGTAAATTATTTTTTTCGAGTATGTAGTTTTCTTTGGTTTATGATTGTGGACTTCAGTAAAAGCATTGTCATAGTAAAAGTATTAATTATGTTGTAATTGAATTTATTATTATGTTTATTGTATGTATAAGATGCTGTGGTCAATAAATCTATCTATCTATCTATCTATCTAATCTGTGTGTGTGTGTGTGTGTGTGTGTGTGTGTGTGTGTGTGTGTGCGTGTGCGTGTGCGTGTGCGTGTGCGTGTGTCTGTGTCTGTGTCTGTGTCTGTGTCTGTGTCTGTGTGTGTGTGTGTGTGTGAAGGAGGCCGTGATTTATAGGAGGGATCATAGTTTGAGCAAAGAAGGAAGGAAGGAGGGAGGGAGGGAAGGAGGGAGGGAGGGAAGAAGAAAAAAATGAAGGGATAGAAGGGAAGAAAGGATAAAACAAGATAACGGGGAGAGCAAGAAGGGAGATTAAGTAAGGGAGGAAGGGAGGGTAAGTAAGGGGGGAAAGGAGGGTAGGGTAAGGGAGGAAGGGAGGGTAAGCAAGGGAATAAGGGAGAAAAGGAGGGTAAGTAAGGGAGGAAGGAAGGGTAAACAAGGGAGGTAAGGTAGTCAAAGGACATCGTTAAGGTAAGGTAAGGAGTCTCATTAAAAAAAAATAATAATAACAAACCGGTATCAACAAGCAGGGAAAAAAAGTGCACTTCACATAAATTTATATATAAAAAAAAAAAGTGCAGTATCGTGAGGTTTTTGTTATCATTATGTATCATCTTCATGTGTATAATAAGACCAAAGGAGGAGGAGGAGGAGGTGGAGGAGGAGGAGAAAGAGGCCTGAAAGATCTTATAGGCAAATCACGCGCGTATCGGCAAAAGCTTCTAATATTTTCGTATCCTAGTAACGCCCTTTGAAGGAACTGGAAATTACGACCTAAGATATGAACTTTGAACTTACACATTGAACCTGACTGATATAGAGGAGATGGAGGAGGAGGAGGAGGAGGAGAGGAAGAGTCATTAGCTATTTGAGTGAATCTAAATGGTGAACTTTTTTTTTACTTTCTCACAAAACTTTTAACCTAGAGATCTACATGACGTTTGTGTACGTGTGTGTGTGTGTGTGTGTGTGTGTGTGTGTGTGTGTGTGTGTGTGTGTGTGTGTTTTAAATGCAAAAAAAAGAAAAACATGATATGTAATCCCACTGTCGCACTGAACCACCTTAAACAGACAAATGACTCGTAATTCGTGTATTCCTCCGCGTGTGTGTGTGTGTGGGGGGGGGGGGGGGGGGGAAGGGACACAAACTAGTCTCATGGGGTACTTTTATAAACTTGATAATATATAAAACAACTGATTCATCTATAAATACCATAAATTGTTTTCTCTATATTATTATATCATGACGAAAAATATATGAAATTAAATAAAAGTTTGTCCATGTATTGTTATTGTTAATCTCGCATTCAGAAACGAGTGAGTGAAAATGTAAGAAGTTTCACGTTTATATATCCTCTCCCTCACCACCACCACCACCTCCTCCTCGTCCCTGCCAAATAGTGTGACGCAGGTATGATCAAACACTAGTCTAAGCCGCTCAGGTTCCCATCGCCTTCCCGCCTCTTGCCTCCTGTCGCTCCGTCTGCCTCCCCATCAACCCGTCACTCTGTCCTGCTGTCTATCCATCAACTTGTGGTGATAGAAGAAGGTGATAATGCTGTTTTTGATTGATTGATTGCCGCAATTCCCTCCTTCCTTCCTAGTTTTTGTCCCTTGTGGATTGTGAGGGAAGAAGAGGAGGAGGAGGAGGAACTGTAGTGGTGTGGTGGTGTTGTGGTAGTGGTAGTAGTAGTTGTTGTTGGTGGTGGTGTTGTCGTCGTCAGTGGTGGTGGTGGTGGTGACAGTAAGAATGTGAAGGTAATTAGTAAGGAGCATAACTAGTGCTTGACTCTAATCACTAGTTTGTGTGTGTGTGTGTGTGTGTGTGTGTGTGTGTGTGTGTGTGTGTGTGTGTGTGTGTGTGTGCGTGTGCGTGTGCGTGTGCGTGCGCGTGCGTGTGTGTGTGTGTGTGTGTGTGTGTGTGTGTTTATTATGCAAGGAGCTATTCCCAGTAACATCGCAGCACAAACAAGTGGTCTGTGCTTGCCTAACATTTTCTCTCCCCCTCCCCTTCCCTCCCCCTTCTTTCCCCATTCCCCTAATTTTATCAATCTTACCCAACCCTTCCTCTTCCTTCCCCTCCTCTTCCTCTTATCTTTTCTCACCCTTCCTCCTCCTCTCCCTCTTCATTCCCTCTTCCCTTCCCTTAGCTCTATCATCTTCCCCCTTCACTTACCCCTTCATATCCCTCCTTCCCTGTTCTCCATCTGTCCCAACCCAACCCGCATATCCCCCCCATTCCCCTCCCTCCCTCACCTGACTACCTGCCTCCCTCCTCTACTTCCCCCACAACCAGCACCACCACCATCACCTCCATTACCTTTCCTCACATTCCTTGAAGTAGTAGTAGTAGTAGTAGTAGTAGTAGTAGGTGTATTTTGTTATAGTGGTCTCTCCCCGTTCGTACAGTGTTGCCATCTTCTGTTTCTAGCGAGCATGTGAAGCGAGTGTGTAGTTGGCAACAATGTATAAAGCGTGTTACGTACTTGTCATTCGCTTCTACAACCTCGCAGCGTAGAATATGACGGAATTATTAACTCACCCTGCGCTACACTACTATAAAGTATTAAATTAATATATATTAGGTAGAAGTGGAGGTACAAATTTCTTTATTATCGTTATTACTACCATTGATTTACTAGAAGGGAGGGGAAGGTGAGGCGGAGGGAAGGGGAAGGTGAGGGGAGTGAAGCAGTGTGTGTCAAGCTAAATATACTCCTTCAGGCACAGCAAGAAGGAAGGGACGTTGGGATTATAATATTTTCCCCTTTTTTTTTTCCTTTTTCTTCCCTTTTTTTCTCTCTACTATTTCTACTATAGCGTTGTGGTTGTCTACTGTATGATAGATATTTTATAGATACACATCATCTTATCCTCGTATACTTATGTGTGTATAATGAATGTATGTGCATGTATGTATTATTACGAAGATGTAGATGTAGACGAAATTTGAATAGTTTGCAAAAAAGACAAGTGTACGTGTGTGTGTGTGTGTGTGTGTGTGTGTGTGTGTGTGTGTGTGTGTGTGTGTGTGTAAGACTAGTAGCACCTAATTGCAGTCGTTTTGTTTTAAAAAATTCGGGTTCATTTTCTTTTTTTATGTATTTTTTTTTAATATACAAGCGTGGGTCAGTTTATATTTTATTTTATTTATTTATTTTTTTTTTTATTTATTTTTTTTTTTTTTACAATTTTTGGGAAGTAAGATAAAAATACATTCTGGAAGTGTTTTATTTCATCGTTGTTTTTTTGTTTTTTTTTCACAATGTTCCGCTTGATTTATGCCACGTAAGTACATACATACATACCACTCGCCGCCTTCCCCCCTTCCCTCTTCCACCTCCCCCTCCTCCATCACTGCCCTTCCTCCCTCCTTCCCCTCTTCTCCCTCCTCTTCCACTACCTCCCTCCTCTTCCCTCCCTCCCTCCTTCCCTCCCTTGCGTCAATGGCGTCATCAGTTCTTGGCCAATCATGAACAAGTACGAGTATGACGTCAGACTTATTTTTATATTTTTTTTATTAATTGCTATTTTTTTATTTTATTTATTTATTTATTTTCTTGCGTAGCCGGATCAGGAAATGCAAACACTCAGGATTTTCATCAGGGGGGGGGGGGGGGGAGAGAGAGAGAGAGAGAGAGAGAGAGAGAGAGAGAGAGAGAGAGAGAGAGAGAGAGAGAGAGAGAGAGAGAGAGAGAGAGAGAGAGAGAGAGAAAGGAATTTTTACTAGTCGATCAACATTGTGCTTCACGTGTTAACTATTCGAACCCAAGACACGAACTACGAAGCTTCAAACGAGTCCGTGACGTCACCTTGCCCTTGGCCTTGGCGGCGTTAAGGGGGGGTGAGGGAGGGGTGAAGGGAGGTGAGAGAGGAGAGGAGAGGGGTGAGAGAGGGTCAAGGTAGGGAGGGGAAGAGGACAAAGGAGTGGTGATTGTTGAAGGAAACACAGTCATTGTCTAGGAATGATTGTAGTAGTAGTGGTGGTGGTGGTGGTGGTAGTAGTAGTGGTAGTAGTAGTAGTAGTAGTAGTAGTAGTAGTAGTAGCAGTAGCAGTAGCAGTAGTAGCAGTAGCAGTAAGAGTAGTGGTAGTAGTGGTGATAATAGTAGTTGTAGTGATGTTGGTGGTAGTAGTAGTAGTAGTAGTGGTAATAGTAGTAAGAAGTAGTGGTAATAGTAGTAAGAAGTGGTGGTAGTAAGTAGTAGTAGTAGTAGTAGTAATAGTGGTAGTAGTAGTAGTAGTAGTATTTAATTGCATTATCAATACATTTTTAACTAAGATTTATCAGCAAAACTGTATAATGGAATTTCTTAAACTTCTTATTTCATCTTTATTAATTATTCTCAAATCATCGATAGAAACAACGAATGAGAGAGAGAGAGAGAGAGAGAGAGAGAGAGAGAGAGAGAGAGAGAGAGAGAGAGAGAGAAATTACAAAAAGAAAACAAAGAATGACTGGCGATAATTATTCCAACATAACTCATATTTTTTTAGTTAATTTTATTCTCTTTCTTTCTCTTTTTCCTCACCATTGTAATTAACCTTGTAATTAATGACATTCTTTAGACTTAACAATTTCCATCTGGCCGCGCTTCGCTATTTACCAAGGTCCTTCGTCTTAATTAATAACGTGATTCCTTTAATTAATTCCTCTCTGGCGGTATTTTTGTATATATACCTATTCCTCTCTCTCTCTCTCTCTCTCTCTCTCTCTCTCTCTCTCTCTCTCTCTCTCTCTCTCTCTCTCTCTCTCTCTCTCTCTCTCTCTCTCTCTCTCTCTCTCCACACCTCTGAGGGAATAATTTTGGAGGAAGAGGAGAAGGAAAGCGAGAAAGCAAAGATTTAAAGGAAAAGAAAGAAAGAAAGAAAGAGAGTTTCTGCGAATGTAATAAAGCAGTAATTAAGTGAGAGAGAGAGAGAGAGAGAGAGAGAGAGAGAGAAGAGAGAGAGAGAGAGAGAGAGAGAGAGAGAGAGAGAGAGAGAGAGAGAGGGAGAGGAGTGTGATGATAATACACTTGAGAGTTGGGGAGTGTGGCTGTGGTGACGCTAATGACGATGACGCTTCCGGGAGGAGGAAGAGGAGGAGGTGAAAGTGGAGGAGGAGAGGAAGAGTTTACTTAGTGCAGTGTGTCTCTCCATCAATGCTTCTTACCTTGAAATCTCTCCTCCTCCTCCTCCTCCTCCTCCTCCTCCTCCTCCTCCTCCTCCTCCTCCTCCTCCTCCTCCTCCTCTCCTCCTCCTTCTTCGCTCCAGCCAGGCGTGAGGAACATCTTCAGTCATCCTTCCGACCCCTCCCTCCCTCTTTCCTCCTTCCCTTCCCCTTCCCTTCCCTTCCCTCCCCTCCCCTCCCCTTCCCTTCCTTCCCTTCCCTTCCCTTCCCTTCCCTTCCCTTCCCTTCCCTTCCCTTCCCTTCCCTTCCTCTCCACCTGATCATCTCCCCATAAACTTTTCACCCTTCCTCCCCTCTCTTCCCTCCTTCATTATAATATCTCCCTTTATTCTTCCTTCCTTCCTTCCCCTTTCCTTTCTATCTCCTTCATCCTTCCCGTATCATCTCCTTCCCTTCTTCCTCTCCTTTACATACCTCGCTGATCACTCTACACACACACACACACACACACACACACACACACGCGCACACACACACACACACACACACACACACACACACACACACACACACACACACACACACACACACACACACACACACACGCACACGCACACACATTACCTTCACACCAATACCCTTGAGTTATCCTCGCCTAACACACACACACACACACACACACACACACACACACACACACACACACACACACATACACACACACACACACACAACACACACACACACACACAGGCATCCATCCATCACTCCGGAAACACAATAGCCACTCCCCAATACTCCTCCACTCCCTTTTTTCGCCCCTCCACTCCCCTTTGCACCCTCACACACCCCTACAACCACATCCACATCCTCCTTTCCCACCTGTAGTTCCTCCTCTCCCTTCACCCTTCCCTCCATTCCTCAACTCGAACCATCCCTCCCCTTCCATCCTCCTCCCTCCAAGCGGTCACCCAGCATCCCAGAATCTTTTCCTTGGGTCGTGATGGAGGAGAGACACAGACAATAGAAAAGTGATGTGACCTTACATTCCTGGTTCATGTGACCTTCCTAGAGGGCGAAGAGGAGGAAAGAAGAGAAGAGGAGAGGAGAGAGGAAGAGGTGAAATATATCCAAGGGTTATGTTGGGTCGTGGGATGTTATGAATTTTGACGTTTATTTGGTGTTCCTGAGTTACCGATTAGCTCACTAAATGACTTGCCAACAGATGGGGGTCACTGTTTTCTTTCTCTTTTTTGAGGCAGAGGAGAGAAGGGATGGGGATGGAGGGAGGGGGGAAGGAAAGGTGTTAGCTAATGTGTGTGTGTGTGTGTGTGTGTGTGTGTGTGTGTGTGTGTGTGTGTGTGTGTGTGTGTGTGTGTGTGTGTGTCCCCGATTTGACTGTGTACTGTACGTGAGAGAGAGAGAGAGAGAGAGAGAGAGAGAGAGAGAGAGAGAGAGAGAGAGAGAGAGAGAGATAGGAAATGAGAAGTGGGTTGGATAAGAAGACAAAGAGAACAGATAATAAAGGAGAATGAAGAGAAAGATAGAGAGGAAATTCTAAACTGAAAACTTACTTTTTTTTCTTCCATTTTGTCTTCAACATTTTTTTTTCTTGCTGGTTTCGTTTTATGTAATCTCGTTTTTTTTTCCTCATTTCTGCATCGTTTTTTTTTTTTTTTTTTTTTTTTTTTTTTTTCTATTTCTCCTCATTTTATCTGAGTTCTCATATTTTATTGTCTGCCTATTGCTTCTTCTTCTGTTCTTCTTACTTTATTCTCTTTTCCTTCATTTCTCCAACCATTAATTAGTTTCTCTCTCTCTCTCTCTCTCTCTCTCTCTCTCTCTCTCTCTCTCTCTCTCTCTCTCTCTCTCTCTCTCTCTCTCTCTCTCTCTCTCTCTCTCTCTCTCTCTCTCTCTCTCTCTCTCTCTCTCTCTCTTTTCTCTTTCGTATCCATCCCCCCTCCTTTTTCTTCCTCAGCAATTTACTCATTCGCTGAACATTATGTCGCATTTTGTGGATGCTCTCTCTCTCTCTCTCTCTCTCTCTCTCTCTCTCTCTCTCTCTCTCTCTCTCTCTCTCTCTCTCTCTCTCTCTCTCTCTCTCTCTCTCTCTCATATTGCCTTGACCGTCACTGTTTCTCTCTTCCCTCTCCTTCCCCCTACCTCTTCCCCTTCCCAACCTTCCATGACGTCACTTTCGGGTATGCTGACGGGGCAACCTTGGCCTTGAACCTTGGGCAGGAGGCTTTACCTGGTTGTACCTCCGCCATTGTTCCCAGGTATTAAGGGGGGAGGAAGAGGAAGAGAGAAGATGGTTTATAAGTGTTTTCTACGTATGTTTTTTTTTTTTTTTTCTTGTTTTCTTTTTAGTGTTAAGTTTAGTTGTGGTTTCGTTTCGGTTAAAGTTATTATTGGTTTCTATTTGTCTTATTAATTTCGTTTCCTTGTTCTCTGTTAATATTTGTAGTCGAAGTTCTAGTAGTAATGGTGGTGGTAGTGGTGGTGGTGGTAGTAATAGTAGTTATTATTTCATGGCTATTGATTTATTTAGGGAAGGAGATAAGTAACACGATACTATATACTTTCCGCGGCAAACAACAAGCGTCAGTCACACAGCCCCAGCGCGGGTTAGCGAGGGACGGAGGGAAATTATAAAGGATAATGAACTTAATTATTGTGCCGCACTGCCGGTTTAGCATAATTAGTGTTGTACCTGTACGGAGTGTCACCTGTTCTCCTGGCATGGTTCATTTTCTCCCTCATTGTGTGTGTGTGTGTGTGTGTGTGTGTGTGTGTGTGTGTGTGTGTGTGTGTGTGTGTGTGTGTGTGGCAGGTAAAAGGGTGCAGTGAAGTTCTCTTTTCATCGTTATCCTCCACGTTCTAGTTTTCTTCGTCCTCCTCTTCCTTAGTTATCACGTTTCTCATTTTCCCTCCTTTTCTTTTTTCTTCTTCGTTCACTCCGTCCCCTCGTTTCCAGCAGTGTTTGGTGTCGCATTACACCTTTCATCATTATTGTTATTTCATAGTTATCGGGTTGCATTAGTAGTATAATCTCCCTTCCCAGAATGCATTAGTTTCATCTTTCATTTTAACATTTCCTTCATCTTTGCCTTATTGTTATATATATTTATTTATTTTCACTTCACATCATATTCTTCCTTCCATATAAACAAAAAAACACTTGAACTCACTAACTCCTCTTCCCGTCCCTTCCCCTTTCCTTTCCTCCCGTTCTTAGTAGTCTATGAAAACCGTAGGATCAAAGGTTCGTCCAATTGTGGGTCGACTTGGAGCTAATGAATATTCAGACTTCCTCGTTAGTGGTGCCCTGTGAGACTGCCAACTTGGAAGAACTCTCAGGGTTGGTCTGCCAGGCATGAAAGAGGTTGTAATCTCATTGGTGATGGGTCCTATTCTCTCTCTCTCTCTCTCTCTCTCTCTCTCTCTCTCTCTCTCTCTCACATATAGCTCTAACTTTCTCACAGGTCACACAAAAATCTCTCTAAAACTCGCTCCATCTCTCTTTGTTGATGAAGCGATACGTAACAGTGGCGGCTGTGGCCTTAACTTTTCTTCTCTCCTTCGCTGAATTGTTATTATTATTGTTAGTCTTAGTTTGGGGCTTGTTAGCGACGAGAGAGAGAGAGAGAGAGAGAGAGAGAGAGAGAGAGAGAGAGAGGAGAGAGAGAGAGAGAGAGAGAGAGAGAGAGAGAGAGAGAGAGAGAGAGAGAGAGAAAAAAAAGCAGGAACTACAAAAATAGCTCCTGTATATATAATTGACTACCTGACGTCAGGATAGCACAATAAGGGCAAGAGTAGCAATGCGTGGTAAAGGTGAACTCGGTGTCTTTGTAACCTGAATGACACTCTCTTTCCGACAAGAACAAAGTTTTTTTTTATTTTACACAAATTAGGTCTTACTTTTCTTCACAGATTTATTTTAATGTACTTTTCTTCACAGATTTATTTTAATGTATTTCTAAGTAACTTTTTTTTACTCTTAATGAATATGTTTTGAATCTTTTGAAATGCGTAATTACGGAGGTGCTGATGCTAAGAATAATTTAGCTGACCAGTGTGTATGTATGTATGAATATGTGTGTGTGTGTGTGTATTAATAAATAAATCATAAATAGCTAGATCAGCGTTGCCGTTACAATGACACAGGTGGTAGGCAGGTGAGGGCACTAAGTAATGAGTTTGAACGGGCGCACGTCTAACCACCACTTGTCTTGCAGAGGGTGGCGGGGCGGCCGTGATGGGTGCGGCAAGGAGGATGTGTCGCTGGTGTCCAACTCGAGCCCTGCGTCGCGGCGTCTACCTCCTGCTGCTGTGGTGCTCCCTCTGCTACCTCGTCTTCAGGTGAGGGTGACGTGGTGTGTTATGCTGTACGTTTTTTTTTTTTTTTTTTTTTAATACAATAAGTGTGCGTGTGTGTGCGTGTGCTTGTGTGTGTGTGCTTGTGTGCTTGTGTGTGTGTGTGTGTGTGTGTGTGTGTGTGTGTGTGTGTGTGTGTGTGTGTGTGTGTGTGTGTGTGTGTGTGTTTTAAATGCAAAAAAAATAAACACGATCTTTAGTCCCACTGTCGCACTGAACCGCCTTAAACAGACAAATGATTCGTAGAAGTGATTTTGGGGATCTTTGTTGTTTTGGGTTTGCAGTGATGATATCGATAACGCTAGTGATAAATTCAATTGTTTTATTTGCAGACAACACCAATCTCATGACAGACAAAACATTAGACCAATTACATGTAAAAGTCAATACCGAACTGGAGAAAATAGCAAGATGGCTTTTGGCAAAAAAAAATTAGCTGTTAACATAAAAAACATCTTAACCTGTATGGCAGTTTGGTCCGTCATTGTAGTGTTTTTCCTTGTTAGCCTGTCTAGGAGAAGGGTAGAACTGAAAATTCTTAAAAACTTCACTCACTTTCTTTTGAGCAGACATATTAGAGGAAGACAGAGGTGATTCATTTGAAGCTTCAGGGATAGGAGAAATATGCTTAGAACTGCTAAGGGCAAGGTAGTAAACTTGGAGGTGTGAGGCGTTCTAGGTGAACATTGGATTGGTCAACCTTTAGAAGTACTAGGTGTTACAACAGATATATCAGCCGACCGCTTCTCTTGAAGTGCGTTTATCTGAACTTGTAGGCCTATAGGCTCTTGATGTTGGCTGGTAGAGATGTGAGGAGTTTCTATAGGCGTAGGTATGTCTTCACCAACAGAAAAGGTCTGGAGAGACAACAACATCGACTTGTATGGATGAGACTATTGGAGTAGGCTGATCATGTAGGGATGGAGAAATAGGAACATCAACATAGTGGACGGATAACACCAAAAGTAGACAGGTACTAGTTCCATGGTAGTTTTTGGAACTTATAATTATATATATTCTTTTTCTTCTCTTCTATTTTTTAAGGTTCCCCACATTCTTCACTGTCACACCTTTCATTTACAACAATCTGAAAGGAAATGTATTAATTGGTAGATAAGATACAGTGAAGAGAAGCAGACAAATAAATTAAGGATCGCTGTAAGAAATGACCGTTACAAATAACTTTTTTTTTCCGAATGTCACTGCACTAAAACTATTGCATTTATGAAGTCAGTGTATTGGTAAAATGGTTCAACTTATCAACATCAACATTGGTACTTTTTTTCCTAATGGAGATTCTGTTCCCGCAGGTTCTCAGGGCAGGAGGAAGCAGGATTCACACATGGAGGAACTGGTCGCCTCCTGCTGCAGAAGATTGTTGAGACCCGTGCACCTCCCTTTGCCACCACAGAGTCGGCACCCAACGTGACCACAGAGTTCAACCCCTTAGAGCAGGAACCATCGGTGGATCGGTCACCATCATTGTCAGACCAGGATCTGGCAGAGCAGATCCAGGCCAAGATCCCCAACTTGCCCATCAGCTACTGGCAAAAGTACAAAGGAAAGGTCATGTCCAAGAACAAGACGTGCGCCAAATTTCCTTCGCTGTACGAGCTGAGCTTCAACAACATGTACTGGCAGACCCTGAAGACCAGCAATGGCACCTTCTACCTGTACGGTGCATACTATGACAACCGCACACTGGTGGCCATGAAGCCCGTCATCCGTGTGTTGGGGATGATTGACCGGCTAGAGCCAAAAGTCAAGACCTTCTGTCAGCTGTGGTTTGAGGGCTATAAAGAGCCAGTCTTTGCCAAGGTGTGGGAGTACAAATACATCTGGTACAAGAAATGGGGAAACTACAAGAATGGACTCTTCCAGCCATACCTCATTGGATGCCAGGTGCCACCGGGCCACCGCCACCTTGTGCCACAGTCCGTGTCACTAGTGGAGCGGCCGTGTGACATGGCCACCACTAACCTGAGGGTCATCAACAACAGGCCACCCAATGGCCAAAAGGAGGATTTTGCTGTGTGTGTCAAGGGCTTGGACTTCCTCCATGATGACTTGAGTGTGCGCTTGGTGGAGTGGCTGGAGATGCTTCATGTGTTGGGTGCTAATAAGGTGTTCCTGTATGACCTGGAGGTGCATCCTAATATATCCAAAGTGTTAGAGCATTACCAAGCACTTGGTCGTGTGGAGGTGACCAAACTCACTCTGCCGGGAGAGCAGCCCAACATACCGGGCCTCCTCCACATGTACCTCAAGTCCAAAGTCACCAACAAGCGGCAGAATGAGCTCATCCCCTACAATGACTGCCTCTACAAGAATATGTATCGTTACCGTTACATAGCACTACTAGACACAGATGAGATCATCATGCCCAAAAGTTCCATGACCTGGAAGGGACTCATGGACATTGTGGTGCCCAAAGCCCTCAAGACCAAGAAGGACCCTCGAGCATCCTACAACGTACGAAACGTCTATTTCATGGACACGATGCGCCACTCCCATGGGTGGTTCAGGGAGATCCCTCATTACATGCACATGTTACAGCATGTGTACCGCTCTGTCAACTACACCAAGCCAGGGCAGTATGTGAAGTGCTTCCACGATCCTGAGCGAGTACTCACCTTACACAACCACTTCCCGTTGGCCTGCCTGGGGGGAAGCTGCTCCTCCTATGCAGTGGATGTTGAAGATGCACACCTCCAGCATTACCGTGCTGACTGTGTTAACACCCTCAAGAAGTCTTGCTCTCAGGAGTACAAGAATCACACCATTCTTGACACCACCATCTGGCGGTTCCGCGAGCCACTAGTCGGCCGGGTCACGGAAACGCTGCTCAAGCTGGGGTTTTTTACGTCCAACTCCTCCTCTAGGTTGGTAGACCTTCCAGCATCTGGTGTGAGGAGAAAATGATGGTGGCACTGGTGAATCTCTACAACGTGCCTTATGCGGTGTGTCCTGTGTGTGGTTCTGCCCCGTCCACCCCCACCAGATTTTAATTAAGTCCCCTGCTGGCCCTGCCCTTCCTAGAGGCTGGGGCAGCACTGCTCAAAGTGTTTAGGTTCAGACCAGAGGCACCATGGTCATCTATCAACACCAGCACTTCAGCAACATAAGATGCACCATGAGAGTCACTGGTAGCTCAGTGAAGGTATAGAACCTCTCAGTCAGTGAAAGTGATGGACTGCCACCTGTGGCTGCAGCTGGTTTAAAAAAAGAGGGAGGAAGCTCTGTTTCCACATCACTTGAAACCTTGGACTCCTTCCTCAACCCTCCAGACACACAATGAACTATGTGAGGTGGCAGCCATGAACTACAATATAAGGGGACGGAGTGCCAACTACTGCCCAGTGGAAGGAACTCCAAACTGCAAGACTGTGATGCATAGGAGGTTTTATCATGTCATTCAGTGTAAATATCACACAAACCATCAATCTGCTTGCTCATCCCTGCATGTCCTCTTGAAATACAATGACTTTCATGGCCAATGTTAATCCATACTCTTAGTTCTAATGAATTAAATATAATTAGTGATATAACACTACTCCACCAGGGTTACCACAGGTGTAGTAAGCCTGGCTGCCTACTCGCACACAATTGAATGCTTCTGAAACCTTCATGTCACTGTGCAACACTGAAAACCCTTGGTAAAGTATTGTTAGGTTCATTATTACTAAGGCCGTAATAAATAAATTGATTAATGTATTACAGTGAGACAAAATAGCCATGAAAGATGATGTATCTTGCCAACCAATTGTTTCAGGAAGAGATGCAGAACACAAGCAGATATTCTCCTACCCATTTGTCCTATAACACACCTCTAGTATTATGTGTAGCCTAAGAAGCTTGGGAAGACGTATTGTATTGTTTTGTAATTTATCTGAAAATGCACAAAGAAAAGGGTACTAATAGCATTGGCCAAACTACTATTACTTTTTGCTAAAAAAAAAAACATTTTGGATTTTAAGTTTGCATTATCTCTTGGGTACTTTTAATCAAATTTATGAAATTATATTTTTAGAAAATAATTTTGTTTTACATACAGTGTCTGGTTAAATTGTTAACAATGGAGCAAGTATAACAACAACCATGTTTGCTATGCTGCTCCAAACAGAACTAAAAGTAAGTGCAAATGCAAAGCGACAGTGTAGTTACACAAAAACTATACAGCACCTGCATTAAATTATTGAAAAAAGTGCTGATTACAAAAGTATTTGTGGTTCACACTGCCCATAGACACCACACACCTCATGAGGTTACATAGAACAGACCAAGTGGCTGATAACCACCTCAGTGCTGCTACAGCTGTGGGGGAGGATGGTGTTATAGCACTTTGTCCCAAGCTTACACTCCTATTTCCCTTAACTTTGTTTTTGATGCTACAGTTTGTGTTCCAGTGCATGCTGATGGATCCCACCAACCTCCTTAGTAAGGAGGTGGCTTTTATTTTGGTCCGGAAGACAGGACAGTATTTTCAAGTCATTGCTAAGTGTACTGGTTGTGGTGAGAGCATCAAGTGCTTGGCTGCCACACCCCACATTCTTCCACCCAAAAAAAAAAAACAATGTGGCAGGTGCAGGAAGACATCTAGGGGCAAGGACATAGATTTTTTTCAATGGATCAATAATTGGTGGAAAACGGCAGATTATGGCGACTAGGCGCCTGATAGTGCCTTCACCACAACCAGTACACCAAATAGTTACTTTTACAAACTGTCCTGTCTTCTGGACCAAAATACAAGCCACCTCCTTACTAAGGAGGTTGGTGGGATCCATCAGCATGCACTGGAACACAAACTGTAGCATCAAAAACAAAGTTAAGGGAAATAGGAGTGTAAGCTTGGGACAAAGTGCTATAACACCATCCTCCCCCACAGCTGTAGCAGCACTGAGGTGGTTATCAGCCACTTGGTCTGTTCTGTGTAACCTCATGAGATGTGTGGTGTACAACGTCAACTACGTGTGAACCACAAATACTTGCAAGCTCTTTTTCCCAGTAATTTAAAGGGTGTGCACCGTAACAGTGTACTGTGATAGATACAAGAAGCATCATGTGTAACAAGAACAAGATTACCAAACAAATCCCAAAAGTATAGTAAATCCAAATGAAAATGAGAAGAGAAGGGTCAGTGCAGCTATAATGTTATGAAAAACATTGAGTGTGAAAACTGCCATATGATTGACTTCTTGTTTCTACTTGGATTCACCTTACCTTTTCAAGCTACTTGTTTCACTACTGTTGCAGAGCGGCTATAATTACTGATGCTTAAGCAACACATCACATTGAACAATGCAGTGAAAGGACTTGTGCATATATTCCATATCAATTAAAATATTACAAGATGACACGCAGGGAAAACTTAGTTACATCAACAGTGGGCATTCAAAGGTGGCCTAATTTTATATAATCTAAGTGATACTCGGCATACTAAGGTTAAGCGGGAAGAATGACCAGAATATATTACAGGCAAAGGTTTTCTCTTTGAAGACTGTGATGAAAGGGCTTGTAAAAACTATAAAGCTAAGTGCAAAACAAATTATACAACAGCAGCAGCAACAGAATCATGGACACGTTATCCCAATATTACAAATGACTGCCATTTTAAAGGTTTGATGTTACAATAATTACACAACTTTCTTAACTGTGTACACCACCAAATTATTGCCAATGGAAACTTTTTTGGTTAAACCATTTTGTGATGCATCCTGGCATTCAATGTAAACCAGAATAAATTATAAAAGTATTTTTTTGTCCCAAATTCTCTGCTGCTGTGTTTCAGCCTCCTTATTCATGCAAATTCTACTTTATTACTTTTGCAATGATACTCCCAAGAAAATATAATAAGGAACCACATTACATCACTGAGTGTGTTATGTGCTCATTCTTTAAAGATTCCATTAATAAACAATTTATATCATGATACATAATCACAACCTGCATTTTGTTGCATGGAAGCCCTGACACTTATTGTTTTACCTGTGTGCATTAATGTTGCCATCAATACTATGCAGGTGAATCCTCATCCTTCGGTCTGGCAAGTGTTCAAGGGCTACAAGTCCCCTGCTGTGATTTGCAGGTGACTGCCGCACACAATGCTGTGGAAAGATGTTTAGAAAAGGACCACATGTTACAGTACTTAGGGTTTTCTTGTAATAAAGTGTCAAGTCCTTGAGGGCTAGGGGTGCCTGCCTAGTGTGCTGCCAGCTAGGGCAGCACTCAGAGCAATGCCACAGTGCCATTTCTAGCCAGTGTGTGTAAACTTAAGAGCCAAAGTCATGTCTTTATAATTTTGTTTTTTTAAATGAACAGTGACATTTTATGTGTGTTGTATTATTATCATCCTTCCTTAAACATAATTAAGTTAATAAAACAACAATATTGAATGCTGAACACAAGACAGGAGCAAGTGTTGTAAGTCCACCAAAGCCTTACTATATCTACAAGGGATGCATTCCACCAAGTTGACGCATTGTGAAAATGCATAATGTATATAAGCTAAATGGAGAAAATATGGATGCATTCTAAAGAGTTGCATTTCATGAAAGTCCCAACCTATGAGTATTTCCCTCCTTTTAGCTCATTTCTACTTCGGCCTTAGCAATCCTTCTGGTCTGACTTCTAAAATAATAAACTATGTCCAGTTAAACCATCTACCTCTCCCTGGTCAGACCCATGTCACAAGAACACACGATTACATATTAGCCACACCAGCTTCACTCCCTCTTATCTTACGACACACTCCTCACCGACCTTGCTGTGTGACTTGTAATACCCTTTCTGTGTATTCCACATTCTTATATTTTGTCCTTGTTACACTGCTGCCTGAGCTGCAGCTCTTCCTCACTTAGCTCATCTATCCTGACCCACCCATCCTTAATGATATTCTTAGAGAATCACCACATTTCTCCTTAGATAATATAATTTCCTTCCTGTGACAAACCTACATCCTCCATTTGATATAATAGTTTCGCTATAACTAACTTCTTTCCTTCCCATCCTATTATTCCCTTACTCAGTCATTTACCTTTTGCTTACTATAGTACAATATGACCTCTGATGTCTGGCAAATATTTTATTCACATTAACTAACTCACTCTGAATGGCTGCTTATTTGTTTTATCCATAATTAATTCACACTGATGAGGTCTGCAAGAATACTACCACCGTGTTCCCTGCGGATCGTAAAAGGTGACAAAAAGGGACGGAGTGAAGGGTCTGGGAAGCCCTCCTCTGTATTCTCTCCTGTGAAAAGACAGGACACAGAAGGGGAGGGGAGTCTTCTGCTACTTGAGGATTATTTTGGCCACATTTATCCCACATGTCTCTTAAATGAGTTGCCATGAATCTTGTCAAGCCTCTGGTGAGGAGAGGAAGATGCTGATCCTTGCTTAGATAAAGAGGCAATTGATCTCTGGCCCACATGAAAGTTAAGCTGTGAAGGTTTATGACAAGTCTCTTGGTCACCGCTGAGCTGACTCTTCTCCAGTTACTTTGTTTTAATTATGGCAACAAAATCTTCCAAGCTTGCTTAATAACTGTTCTGACAAAAAAAATTGCCATGCCAGAGGCAGGAATCTCAGCCTGAGATATTGAGGGTTGAGGGTAAGGACCACCAAGTCTTGCAAGAAAATATCAACGGCATCTTTTTAATACTAAACCTTCTTGAGTACTGCTTAACTAATGCAATGACCAGCGTGTTTATAATGATGTGTTTCTTTTATGTTAAACCTCCAATTATAGTACTATTGGACCAACACAATGGTCAGCACATTTTATCAATCACCTGGGAATCCAGGACTGTTGCCACGGCACAAGCTGGCACGTCTAAACACTGCCAATATGAATGAGACCAGTATGTGTGTGCATGGATTGCTTTGGCAGGAAAGCAGTGCATCTCAATTCAACCTTTGCATCACTGAGCTAACACATACAAAGAAAAACTGGTAGCAAAAAGGTTCATCACATAACTAAATTCAAATTGTCTGAAGATGCACATAATGAGGCTCAGGTGTACCTCACATGAACTACTGTACTATAAAGCAAGCCACGACACTCTTCAAATTAGGCAACCTGCAAGGATTTCACAGTTTCAACATGACAAAGCTCAAAGTATCCTATAATACATGCACTAATTGTGTAAAAGTCAATTATCTGTTGCTGTCTTTTTAAAGTTAAACTGAATTACTGTAATACTTATTGCCCAGCATTGGTCTTGCATCACTACTCCTTACCCAAAGCATTTCCTTCTTTGCTGAACACACTTCAGTCTACCACCACCACTACTATTACTATTACTATTACTACTACTACTACTACCACCACCACCAACACCACTACTACTACTACTACTACTTACCGGAGGAGTGTATGACGACAGTGACCTCCCGGCGATGCTGTGTATGCTCCAGGTCCTGCAAGATGGCCACCAGCTCAGTTTGGATAGTGGAGCAGTGGTCTGACGTCCTCCATGAGAGCTCCACTCCACCTGTGCACTATAATCCACCAAGGAGCACACAGCCTGCACATAGTACAGGCGGAGGACAGAGAAGGTGGCGCCAGCGCTGTGTCGCGTCATGGCCCTCATTACGTTAAGCCTGGCTTGTGTCCTTTCCCTCAGGTAGGCAACTTGGGCCGTGAATGACAACTGTTTGTCAAACCACACACCGAGGTACTGGTGAGAGTCGGTCTGTGCCAGGCCGATGCCCTACACACATAACTGGCACCCTGGGTTGGCGTCCTTTATAATCATGGCCCAGGACTTCTATGCCAAGATCTTTAGTCCAAGCTCCGAGCTCGTGCTGCTGATGAGGTCAAGTGCCTGCTGAGTATTTCTGAGCTTGTTGCCCCGCTCACTGATAAGAAGGGCGAGGTTGTCAGCGTAGCTGAGTAGGACTGTGCCATCCTGGAAGGGTAGGACGACCAACTGCTCCATCAGGAAGTTAGATAAGAACGGGATGAGGATGCCGCCCTGTGGCATCCCGTTCTCAAGCTCCTTGTAGGTTGATTTGTGGCCCTGGAACTTGACTCTGGCCCAATGGTGCTGGAGGTAATCCTGGAGCCATGCAAGTAGTTTTTCTCATATACCTTTCCTCACGAGGGCGGCGAGAATAGCTTGAGGGCTGGCCAGCTCGAATGCCTTTTCAAGGTCGAGGAAGACTGTTGCTGTGGGTCGGTGGTTGACTTGCATTAGCAGGGTGATAAGGCTGTCAGCTGTGCTCACCCCTCAGGTGAAGCTGAGGCCGAACATGGTGGGTGGAGGGCTCCCACGTGCCACTGCAGTCGTGAGAACACCATTCTCTCAGCTGTTTTGGCTGTGCAGGAGATGAGGCAGATGGGCCTGAACTTGTTGGGCTCCCTGGGCTTGGGAATGGGCTGGATGTCGGCTTCCTTCCACACGGGCGGCAGGCGACCTGCTAACCAAGAAGCGTTGAGCATGGCTAGCAGGGCAGCATTCTCAGCTGATCCTGCGTGTGAGAGCATCAAGTACGTTAAGACATCTGCTCCTGCTGCTGTGTTACATCCTTTCTTCTTGGCCTGGGTCAGCTCCTGATGGGTGAAGAGACGGTGGGTCACGTCAGGTACTTCCTGAGCCTCCCTGACAGCCTCGTTGCAGTGCAGCCGGAGTTCTTGCTGGAAGTGACGAGTATGAGGAGAAAGCTGGGCACTGGAGCCTCAGGCAGTGAAGATGCCAATGAGTCTTTCAGCCTCCTGGTACTGGTGTGGGCGGGGCTACACCAGAAGCAGTCCTGACATTTCTCCACAGCTGACCGAGAGAGGTATGTTAATTCAAATTGGCACACCATTCCAACCACTTGGCCTCCCTGGCCTGCTGAGACACCTGCCGCGCACGTGTCACCACATCCTGTAGTAGCCTCAGGTTGGTGGGGATTGGTTGTGTTCTCTGACCGCCTCATTGTAGAACCACCAGTTGGGGCGGTGGCGGTCCTTCCGTGTTCCATGGAAGGCTATCCTAAGGCTCCAAAAAAATATCTAGGAATGGTGTCAAATTGTTCTGTTGAAATGTCAGGTGAATCAATTACAATATATAAATTGTTGAACAACCTGGAGGAAACAGATAGAAAAGACCTAGTATTGAGAGGCTAGAAATTTGAGGGGACACAAGAAAAAATTGCAAAAAGAAATTTGTTTGAACTATACAAAAAAGTAGTTTTCCCCAAAGAAGTAGATACTTGGAAAGGACTAAAGGAAGAGGCAAAGAATGTACATCAACAGAAGGAAAAACTGGAAAAAAATAGATACAGAGACAGGACCACATGAGTGTAGCTCAGGCCCTGTATACTACAACTAGGTGAATACTAGGTAAATGCACACACACATACACACACACACACACACAAAGGGAAATGATAACAAGATTAATAAAGTGATCACTGTTATTTTCATTATGTACAAAAATAGGCAGACATCACTCACACCTCGGTCGTATATCAAAGTGAATGGAAGGTACTGGAGAGTCTTACAGGGCACACGAAGGCCAATGATGAGGGCAGTGGTGGCAAGGTGATTCCAGTGAGGGTAGCAATGCGACTGTGTCATCTTGACTCTAGAGAGATACGTGAAGGGATCTGGGAATGTATTGATAATACCCACGCTTCCCAACATAAATTGTTGTCCAAGGAACCAACAAAGCCTTCACTTGAGTATGAGTATGCAACAAACACACAAGGCTATGTTCATTAAATTATTGTTAAGTGTGGTTCAGAATTTGCTCAAAGGTTACAATGTCACTGTTTTGGAATATGGCCAGACAAGATCTGGCAAAACCCACACCAAGGGCAAAGCACATGTCTCTGGAGCACAGGACTCTGAGGAAGCAAACATCATTACTCGGGCTGTGCAGGACAAAGCTGAGGGTGTCACCAGCCAGACTGACAATGAGTATATGGTTAAAACATCCATTATTGAGTTTTATAAGAAGTTTTGATATACTTACTAATAAAAATAATGAGGAAGAATGTGTTGTTGACATCCAAGAAGATGGAAGAGGAGGAATAAAGATTATTGGTGTTACTAAAATATGTCACCAGCATCCAAGAGACCATGAAATGTCTTGAACACTGTGCTTGAAATCAGATTACAAGGCCTACTGTCATAAAGGCTTACTCAAGCAGATCACATGAAATGTTCTCCATGTGTGCCAAGTTTCACATGGTGGATCTGGGTGTGCCAAGACAGGTGCCAAATGGGAGTGGTTCAAAAAGGGTGTCAATATAAACAGGGATCTCTTGGCTCTTGATAATGTCACTCCAGCCCTTTGAAAGGAAGTATTAATTAAAAATTATTCCTTCCTCATATAGGGTTGAAATTATATTGCGAGGAAGGTCGAGGTGATATCCCATACAGAGATTCCAAATTGACTAGACTATTACAAGACTCCATTGGAGGTAACTCCCACACAATAATTGTGGCATGTTACCTGCTGATAGTAATCTGGAGGAATCCCTTAGTACTCTTCACTATGCTGACCGTGCCAGCAAGATTAGAAATAAACCCATCATCAATCGGGATTCTCATGCTGCTGAAATAGCTAAGCTTAAGCAGCAGGTGATACAACTGTAGGTGGAGTTGTTGGCCTCAAACAACAGTGGTGGAGGAACAGTCACAAATCTTAATGAGATGAATGCTCTCCCAAGTCAGAACCGAGCGATGGAAGAAGAGATAAAGCAGCAGACTCTTGCATTGCAGATGTCCCTTGATGAAAACACCATGGCAGAGAAGGCAATCATGGCACAATTGTAAAGAGAACGTATCAAAATGAAGATGGAGTAACTGTTTGTATAGACTGGAGTAACATACGAAACCTTCAACAAAACTTTAGAAAAGTCTTCTAAAACACATTTTGAGGATCACCTCGACCTTGTTAAGGAATTGCAGGCCAAGATTATTGAACAGCAGAGTGAAAAACACTGAGGATCAAAGGCAATAATGAATCATGAACTCTCCTGCTACAGTCTTTACCAACACCTCAATAATCCCCAAAATTAGCACCTTTTCCACTGACACTCCATGCACTGAGGTGCAGCAGGAGGGTGGCACTGCAGAGGAAATGGCAAAACAGTTGGGGACATAATTTATTACACTGCAACAGGCCAGGCTAAACGAAGAGGCAACAAAAGAACAACTAATGAACAAGATGGCCGTTAGCAATTCTCAGTTTGTTGCCATGAAAGAACATGAAAGAAAGAACAACCTTATAATAGAAACACACCTAGTGACAGACTCTCCCCATGGCAGAACAAGGAGCATGGCAGAGGTACTTCATGCCATCTCAAAAACATGCTTCTCATTCCTTCAGCCACTCCCTATCCAACTGACAGAGAAAACATGTTATGTGCGAGAACTCCTGAAGTTACCAATCTAATGGAGGGAAGTGGAGGGAAACACCTCATCACAACTCCAATCTGTGTGGGAGGAAAGGAGGGAGATGAATGTTAATTGAGTTCAGCCACAGAGGTGTCAGCTTGTCATGGTCGTTACTTAGCTATACAAATCTGCATTGCACTCCACTTTTCTATTTTCTAACTTTTCTTGAACATATGTACTAACAAACACGTTGCATCGGTGGGTAAATGTCACCAATCTCACTACATACACTACTTGCCATCAATCACAAGAGTAATCAACTTTTCTCTCATTCACTCCAACTTTTGTGCACTGGAGGCTTCTGTCCTCCATACATACCCAAACAAAATTATTCCATACATTCAAGATTCTTCAGTTCATCCATTAAATGCAATATCATCAGTTCAATGTGGTCATGAGGAGCCTCTATGGTAATCTAAAGTATTAAAAGAGGCAGCTTTCAATAGCAAAATAGTTGACCTTAATTTACATTTCACCATCCAATGACTACAGGACCATTCCATTGTAAATTCTCACTTAAGACAGGACATAAACATTTTGACATACAGCAAATTCATTTCAAATATATAATTGAAAAAACATTAAATTACCTTAAGTAAGTAATATTATGCCTTCTGTATGTATCAGGATGACAAATTATACATAAATATACATCACAATAATGTTTTGTATGTACATGGTAAATCTTAATTAATTTCATAACAATGCTGCAACTCATTTATCATTGATTATGAGAGAAAAAGTATTGAACATTATCTCTTTTGACTTGTTAAGGACACTATTTTTTGTAAGGTGACTCCACAAGACAACAAAAACACTTTCTTCACCAGTGAGTGTGGCTAAGCTTTGTGTTGCATCATTGTTCACTTCATTGACTAGTAGGTTATGCATTTCTATACACACATAGCATCTCATAAGTAAATTCTATGGACAACAAAAATATCAACTGGAAAGCCTCATTTCTTCCTTCACTAGCCCAACGGACCTCAAAGGTGAATATTTTTTGCCCTCACTGTATAAGGCAAAGTGAAGGACATCAACATGTGCAAAGTTACGTCAGTTTAGAAGTAAGGAGTATCTTTGTCCTGTCCACAGGCAGACTATCAAGGAATGGCCCCTGGTACCCTCGAGTACACTACACACACTTACATACACACACACTTGAGGGGAGGGTTATGCTTCCCTTCCGTCTGCTAGTGTTGCTGTCATTGGCCTCAAGAATCACCAGTCTGAGGCCAAGCATTATGCATTATTAGGCACAGGGAACATAAGACACTATGATGGTTATCACTGGTGACTCTTGATTTCTTGTACTTCTCTATCTTGACTCTTGTACCGAGTTGCAAAGCTTCGCTCACACACACACACACACACACACACACACACACACACACACACACACATACTCATACACTCACTCACACACATAGTATTCTGCACTATTTTATGCATAGAATTATGTACAATATGGCACCAGTGCAGGCATCTAAAATGGACAGGAAAAATGTGTTCCTGTTATTTATATATATATATATATATATATATATATATATATATATATATATATATATATATATATATATATATATATATATATATATATATATATATATATATATATATATATATATATATATATATATATATATATATATATATATATATATATAAATATATATAAATATATGTATATATATGTATATATATATATATATATATATATATATATATATATATATATATATATATATATATATATATATATATATATATATACACATAAACACACACACACGCATTCTATGAATTACGATAAAAATAACCGATGTACTAAATTATTGTCATGTTAAATTCACAATAATCAAGAAATAAATTGTAAATAACTGCATAGGATATTGTAGAGCAGAAGTTGACAGTTTGGAAGCATATGACTTGTATAGATACTTGCAGGCAGTAAATACGAATAAGTGAGTTGACTGAATATTTTCATTCCTATCTAGAAACATTGCATCACTGAGTCTCCAAATGCCATTATTGCACCTTCATGATGGATGAATACATGTAAATATGAGACTAGGCCTCAGCCCTTTCAAAGAATATATGTAAGCTAATCTTCATATCAAAACCTCACCTCAACATTTTAAGTATCATCCAAATATGAATTTATGAATTACTTGGTAGAAAGTGGGTAAAACCTGTACTTGCAGTGAAAAGGATAAATGCAAACTGCTTGTGAGCAAAGTGATCTGATTCTACTTGAGTTGATTCAAATGTAAGATATATTTTTTCCCAAGTGATAATGAAATTCAAAATCAAAAGTTTTCTCTCCATTACAAATAACTTGAACATTTTTGTCATTATTTTACTCCAGTGTATTGCTTTGCTGATATGTGACACTTGACAGGTACTTGTAAAGTCTTCAAATGCAGCACAGAAACATCAGGAATCTATTCATTATTCTGATGTTTGTCCTTTTGAACTATCTCAAGGCCACAGCAGTCTCCACTTGCTCCCATTCATACATTTGCTCAAAAATAACCACACTAAAAAGGATCAGCAGCAGCTCTGACCTAATAAAAGATGAAATGGTCAACAGGAAAGCCTGATTGGTCACTACGTAAGACCCATGACCCTAAATGACCCACAATGTAAAACTGACTGAATTCCTGATCTCACCTTTTTAGGCTCTAAATGAACACTACTTTACTGTATTTCCAGGCTAAAAACACACTCGTTCACATACATCTATGCACACACATACAACACATGTGAGTGTGAGCAGGTGTGGATGCATACAATTACACACACACATCAATTTTCATTTTCTCTTTTAGAAATCTACATAATTTACTTTCTTCCACTCATTTATGACTTTTGATATGGTTCACTCAAGTCAGTGAGCAGTGCAAAGATATGTTTCAAGTTTTCATGTATTCTCAGCCACTCGCTTGACATTCCCTTCATTTTTGCACCGTGATGACACAAAGTATCAAATATTAAAATGTTCAAGATGCAAATGCAATACGTACTACAAATTCTGCCAAACTGTAAATATAACTGAAACTATACAGAAGTGAGCATTAAAGATGACTGGGTATTCTCATAGTAGTGCATAAATTTACAAGCATAAACACTAGTGTATAAAAAGTGTTTGATCTCCCTAACCATATAAACACACCTCACAGTAATGCCTCACCACTCTTGACTTCACCACGAGGATGACGGCACACTCAGGAAAGTGAAGAGTGAAGTCATTCTTATTTCTGGCAGGAGTCACTTTATCACATGGGAAACACCATATAGTCTATGTACTCACTGATGTCTCCAAGCTATGCCTCCTCAAGAAAATATAACCACTCTCACATGATTTGTATGGGGATGAGTATATTTCCCACACACACACACACACACACACACACACACAATTTTCTCTCTTTCTCTCTCTCTCTCTGACTTTCCTCTATGGAGAGGCAACAAGCATGCCTTTTTTTTCTATTTTTTCACCACTTCCTGTCTTCGTTTGTGCAAGAAATTCAGTAACACATCCACATATACATATACAATATTTTCCACACGTCGACACGCCTTCCAGCACCTCCTGATCAGTGTTCTACAGGTCCACATAAGTTGGCTGTCTGCTGTTACTGCTACTGTTGTTGTTGTTGATGTGGTGGTGGTGGTGGTGGTGGTGGGAGAAGTGAGAGGGGTTAGGAGGGAGGGTTGGTGTTAAGACTTGGACCCAGTTGGACCGTTTGTGTCGAGGGCGCCCAGCGGGTCCGATTGTAGCAAACCAGTCTTCTCTTCCTGGCCGAGTGGTGCCGCCGCTCCCTCGTTGTAGAGACTGTCGTACACCGGGTTTTTGAAGGTGTTCGGCTGAGGGGATAGACGGAGCATTAGACACTGGGAATGAATGCCTTATATTATGGTTGCTCAAATTTTTTTGGGCAGTGCCTGTTTTAAAGTTTTGAAGGTGTCAAGCTGAGGTGTGGGAAAAGAAGATGATTAAGGCTTATCTATAATGGGAAATGCTGGTCTCCTATGAAAGAAAATACAGAGATGACTCCATATAAATCTACACAATACAATGGGTTTGAGTCATTTGGTTTCCCTTCCTATAACTGTTACCGAATTGTAATTCATTCAAAGTATTCTTTGTGGGAAGGTTTCTTGTCACTCTCTGAAACTGGTTAATCATATACGAACATTTTTTTCTTAATATTTCCTGATTATGTGAGGCAAGGAAAGGTTAGGAACCATTGATTTAAAGTCATTGATGAGGTGAGACCACAAGGCACTTATTTTCCCATTACAAATTTCAGGTTTTATGTTGGGAATATGTTTTTAAAGCCTATATTTTTATAAGTCAAATAACACCAACATGACAAACTAATGAATGTATGTTGAGACAAGATGACCTGCAACACTACATTTACTGTGGCTTCAACTTAATCCTAATGGTCTCCGAAGAGATACTTACGGCTAAAGGATACCTACAACAATATCTCTTAATAAACTTCGATCTATATTGAAGAAAAATAAGTGATAGGAATACTAAAAAAATAAGCAGTATGAGGTATCAATACAATAATTCTGGCACGTACTGTATAATTACTGATGGCGAAACTTGATTTGATTCTATGTAAAAGATCTATTATTGTATTATGAATCTATGAATACATGACGTAACAGTAAAATCTGCCTTGTCTAGACCCATTTCATCAGGAATTCAGATCAACCATAAATGACAAACCAATCTGAACTATGACTTGTATTTACATTATACTTTTCCGTCAGAGTCTAAGGTGAGATGCGTCTTTTCATAATCCCTTAACAATGCGATCTAATACCTTGAATGCAGCCACTACCAGCTGTAAACCTATAAACATGACACACACAATATCCTTTGACAGGTACTTTGAAACACTCATGTTTATATCTAGAAAGGATGTTTAATAAGTATTACATTTCCCTTCAATTGGTCCAGTTAAAGGTAGTTTTACTGCATATCAGAACATATTTTTGAATTGTAGAATTGCTTAAAGCACTAAGAAAGCTATATTTCATTAAAAAAATAAAATAAAAAATTAACTGTAAAGTATACTTCAGAAAAAAAAAAAAAAAAAAAAAAAAAAAAAAAAAAAAAAAAAAAAAACCCCACTAGTATATAACATATCAGGTTTCTGTGAGTTCGATAGTATACTAACGCTTCTTATGGATGAGCTAAAGGTGATAGAGTGAGGGTTTCTTCCAATCTTGATTTACTTATATACATCCTACACTATTTCAGACTATGAGATGTGATGTCTAGCTTTTCCCTCTAAATAGGATAACAGAACAGCTAAACCCCATGGAGAAATTGGGGCAAATATACATGTGTGCATAGTATAAATATATATACAGGTACATGAGGTAAAACACCACATAAATGAGGCACAAGATACACCCTCAGGTACAGCTGCCATGGGAAAGTAGAGGGAAGAGGAGAGAGAAATGTCATGCACCAAGCAAAGGGATGACTGATGGGCATGGACATGGAAATAGAGAGATACAGTGCAGTAGTGAAGGAAATGAAGAGAAAAGAAAGGGAGAGGACTTACAGTGACCATAAATGTGGTATGCGGCATATGAAGAGACCTAAAGGAGAAGACACCAAAGTTATTATTCTTGTGCTGATAGAGATAAAGTGATTAGACTTCCCTTCACTGCAGTCACCCATCCCTTGCACTGGCAACACTGTCTACAAGGTGTCAAGAATGGTTGCATGTGTCACCCCAACTTAATGCAAGTGTGAATTAGTGCGTTTTCAAAGTATAAAAGCAAAACTGCAGACATCATACAAAATATTTCAGCCATTGCAAGGAAAGAATGTTAGAAAGAATGAACTAAGGCCTATTTCTGAGTCTTTTCACAAGCAGCAGCAGCAGCAGCAGCAGCAGTGCTCTTCAGAGTGCTGTCAGGCTAAGGTATCAGGCATTTGACACCAAGCTGCATTGAGGTCAACTCTGATGTATTGCCTCTCAGAAACAATAAGCTGACAAAGCAGATACATAAAGCTTAATTATACAATTAAACTTGTCTGAAAAATAAAATGTGTACACAGCTTTATAAATGTAATGTATGAAGTGATTACTCAAAATCAGGACAATAACTAATAAGACAACAATAACCATGCCAAAATAATGCAATAAAAGAATGTGATTGTTGTGATAACAAGAGATACTTTTTAGCTTGATCGAAATCAAATATCAGAATCATATCACTTAGTTATATATGAACAATATGGACCAAGTGGAACTTCCTATAAAAACTGAGGCATTGAAAGCTAACTCTTAATGCTTAGACTGACCAGGATGACGGAAGGTGTTTCTAAAGCTACATAACTTTGCTTCACTACAACCCACTCAAACACACACTGCTATGTCTATTTATACTTTTCTCTATTTGAATATATCTCTTGATCTAACTGGTCTATGTGGGGAATGTATTTTCTGATATATCTAAAACAATGGATTTTTTATTATTTTCTGTAGTAACCATCAAGAAAAAAAACACTAATGTAAATTCTTCAAGTTGGTATATTCATTAAGAACTACTACTACTACTTTAAACCATGGAATAGGACTTGCCATTACATGCATTAACTGCGACCCCAAGATATACCTACCTATGTCTTTTTTTAATATTCAATAAAAATATCCAATTTACTCTAAATCATATTTTTCTTGATGCAGGTGTCAAGAGAGATTTGCTTGTATGTCACAGTATAACAATGAGCAGACTCGAGCCCACAACATCCACCTACATTACATTATTGACAGGACGGGGAAGGTACGGAGTCGTATTGAATGGGTACAACTAATCCTATACCATGATGGTCCTGATATTATGACTCTATTCCTTAGTTATGAGACTGAAAATCAGACTGTAACCCAACCCAACACGGACTAACAAAAGCAAATGCAACCCCTATACTACATCCTAAATTTGCTGCCCATCTGGTTTCAGTTTTCACTTAGAACTTCAAAGCACTGTTCTCTGGATATTTTTGAGTAAAATTTCACTATAAAGACAAGTTTCTTAATAAATTCTTCTTTTTTTCTTTTAATCATAATTTATGAGAGAAAAAAGGTACATTTACAAACATATTCATAAAAACAAATAAAGTGCATACAAGCAAGTGGAACAAACAGTGTATAGAGTCAAGATATAAATTACCCCAAACAGCTTCGGATCAGGACTCACAAATTACTGCCAACTAGGCAGAGTAACCTGGAAGAAGACGAGATAAACACATGACCGAAGGCAGAGTCAAAAGAGGGGCAGCAAGGCAAGGTACAGAGGGGAGAGAGGGAGTCTTGGGTAGGCCATTAGGGTAGCAAGGCTCAGTGTATGGAGAGGAGAGGGGAGAGGGAGGGCAAGATTAAACTAAGGTGTGCCAACTAGGCTAGGTTGTGCCTGCTAGTCTTACCGAGTCATGCAGGGAGAAGACAGGGTTGGGGTCTTCGTCCTGGTCACTAGATGCATGCAAGTACATTGGGTTCGTCATCTCCACTGTGCCGCCATTCTCCTCCAGACGTACGTGAGAGATGCCTTTTGCCCGCTGCCGCTGCCACATCCACGCCATCACTACTGCCACCACCAGCACCACCACCTGCAGGTAAGCCACGGAACAGAATCAAAAACCAAATTACAATTGTTTAGCCCTTCACTCTAACTACTTTCAAATTATTAAGCTTGACCTCAAACCCATCACTTTCTGTTGATTGAAAGAATTGAAGAATTATTAACTTCCACTCCACTGATATTCAATGTGGCAGTGGGAAGGTGAGACATTCATTGCAAACCAAACTTGTAGTGTAGGTGAAGACAAGAAACACTTACAGCTACAAATATCCCAATGATGACAGTGGCAGTGTTGGTTGTGGAGTCCTCAGAGACATCAAGCCTCTCGTCTTTGGTGGAAGATTCACAGAGCGGTCCATTGTAACCTTCAGGACAACTGCAAATACAAACATGAATCAATATCTTTAATAGATGTTTAAGAAATATATATATATATATATATATATATATATATTTTTTTTTTTTTTTTTATCATTAGCCATTGGCGCCAGTAAGCTTATTGAAGCACAGATGGACTTCCCTTGCCTGCTATTTGGCGCAGGTTTTCAGATTTTTATAGTGATGCCTCAAATGTTTAGGTTTTCTCGTGAATATGTTGAGAATGTGCGAGGCTAATCACTGCTACAGCCTCAGACGCATATAAACATTGTTAGTCCCGTCTGAGGACAGTATGGCAGCAATTTGGGTAGTCTTTGGCCACTCGGCGGTGATATCAAAGAATGAAAAGTGGTCAGCGTATAACGGGGATTTGAACCCAGGACCCTAGGCTCGCATACCAGAACGCTAGACCACTGTATCACTGCTTCCCCATGAAATGATGACATGTTTTCACTCTACAAACATTAAATTCTCCTTTAAGTTTTACCATTATGGCCTGTAACACTGTTTTTATGATAAGATAGTTGAGCAGCAAGAGGTGTCTGCCTGTGGTGACGCTGCTTCATGAAGGACAGAGACTACAGGTGCCTCCTCCAGGATCCAGAGATAACTTCCTAAACACTCCTGAACACTAACTCGGTGTAATCCCAGCGGCTGGTATTCATCCCAGGGTTATGCTCAAGACTTCAACACTAAATAGTAATAGTACTAACACCAGGTAGAAACGTAAATATGGATAAATATATAAATAAGGTGTTTTGAATGAGCAATAAAGTGAGCAAACATAAGTTTAACATTATCTGATCTTATCAAATCTTGTTCTGTTAAATTTCGTTTCTGCTTTTTTTTCTGAGCACTGTCTCACATGTGTAGTAGTGTGTATTAGAAAAAATGTGCATAGTAGAAAAATAGTAAATTGAATACATATTTTCACCATTGTCAAGTGCCTGTTCTTCCCTCAAAAGACAGGTGTATTAACTCACTAGCAGAGGATGTGCTGGTCTGGGTGTGGGTTGGGGCGACAAGTTCCTCCATTGAAGCACACATTATCCGTGCAGGCTGTCTGGATGCCACAGTTGTCACCTGCCCAACCCTCTGTACACTTACACACTGGAGCACTGTAAACCATCTGTAATACAGGTGACTTAGGGAGTTGTTCATTTGATTCACTGTGAACTGTGTTCACTTGTCATATGTTCTTTTTCTAAGTACAATCTTGAATGCATGATGACATTGAATACATGAACAGAGTTGTAAGATGACACATCTCTATTTGACAGAAGAGTCTTTATCTACCGAGTAGTCTGACTGTCAGGAAATTCCTTCCTTTTAGATATAATTAAAACTGAATATTACAGAAATCAGACTCAAAAGAAGCCCCGTGAGGAGCCTGTCAATCTTTGATGTGTATGGTAACTTTTTAGACAGTAGTTAAGAGATTTGTGCAGGCAATCTATGGTTTTGGGTTCAATCTCAAAAGATATTTTTAACTGTGAGCTTAAAACTCCTTTTCAATTAATTATGTCTATGTTTAAAAATATTTAGGCAAAATAATGCTGTTAAAAAGGGGATGAACAGAAACAACAAAATGGTACAAAGCACCTGAAAACAAAGCAATACATCAAGCATGAAACAGGTGAAATAATACCTGGCAAACACCTCCATGAAGACAGTTGAGAGTGGAACATGGGTTCTCATTTGCATTCATTTTATACTGGCATTTCTCCCCCATGAACTCCAAGGGACATCTACACAGCTCCTTCCCTCTCACCACCACACACGAGCCTCCATTTTCACAGGGGGAAGGGCTGCACGGACTGTAGGGGACTCTCTCCATGCACCGCCGCCCCGTGTACCCTTCTTCACAGGTGCACTTCACGCCCTCCTCCGTTGCATGACATGATCCCTGTAACACACACGGTGAATAAGATCAATGCAAGAACCAGTGTTCCAAGGTTTGCATGTGACAACACTAACACCAATATTCATTTTCTTTGTAGAGTGATCATGATTTTTTTTAAATTCATAATTCATAATATTTCAAATAAACTATGGTGCATAGAGTAATGATAATTGCATGATCTCACCCATGCAAAGTTTTCCTGACAATAATCAAAGGAAATAAACTAATGTCACACTACATTTTGCAAATATGCCTAACATGCTAAATTCCAGTGAAAAATATTGATTACACCCAACAAGAAGTATTTGATGTACCAAATAAATGTTTATCTGACCTAAAGATTTGATGGCTAACGAGCAGAGCAAAGGAATCTCCTCTTTCACATCTGGGGAACTTGTATGCAAAACAGATAAATAGTGGTCTGATACGGAGGTATGATAATAATTCAAAGGAAATTAAGGCTATTGCATAATGCAGAAAGTATATTTCTAAATAATAACTTGTGTATTCAATATTGTTCATAATAATGATTGAGACTATATACTACCACATCCTTACCATCAATGACTGATATATCAATTTATAAAACTGCCTATGTCAAGGGAAAAAGTCCTAAACTGTACTGGCACCCACTATATGAAGTAGTGAATATGGAAAAATGGAAACTATGGTAAGATATGAGGTGAGAAGGTAGATATACAAGTGAAATAGATATTGTGTGCAAGAGGAAGGTTTTCAATAGATTGAGAGGATAGTATTAGAATATTTAAAGAGCAAGGTAGAAAGTTAGGACTGGAGAGTATACAAGGATGAAGTGGATGAACAAGAGCCTATGTTGGGTAATCCATGGAACAAAGCATTTTCCCTTAATTTGAACCATCATCTTGCTATGTTATATTTTTTTCAAAATACTGGCTATGATTCAGGAAGAAAGCATCGTTTTATCTAAAGAAATAAGAACTGAGGGCAAGGATAAAAAGTTCATATGGTGCCATTGTGTTAAGAAACAACCCACCCCAAGAAGCCCCAAAGGTGTGGTTGAACAAAACTTACACGGTGGCAAAAGTGATCACAGTCATTACGTTCGCACTTGTCCCCACTGAAGCCAAGGTGGCACGTGCAGACAGGCTCCCCATCCATCACATCACACTGGCCCTGCATCACACAGCCAGGTCACTACTGAGCTCCAGCACATCAGCAAAGGGATGCACTACATTACAACACCATGTCAGGGCTTTTACCAGACAAAACAAAGGACAGCTTCATGGCTAGAAAGTGCATGAGTGTTAAAACCAAATAATAATTCATAATACATGCATGAATAAAAGATAGGTATTCTTTATAACAATATAAAATGAAGCACATTATCAAGTGCATGATGAGCGTCTTACTGTAATGCCAAATGTCAATTGTAAAGAGCTTCTTCTAGCCATCAAGCAACTGTAAAAAACCAAAAAAAATGGAGAAAAAAAAATATATACAGCTTAAAAAAAGTAGGTATTGAGGTGGCAGTCAAATAGTGTGTACCACCTACAAGGGTTCCTCATCACTTTAGGAGGTAGCAGTTGACACTCTTCAGGCTCATACACACACAACAAAAACGGTCTTCAGAGCACAACAACAGTGAACAATCTAGAATTCTCAGATGAAACATTTTAGACTATACATATATTTCAACAACTAACCCTTTCTTGTACATGCAGGGTGGCTTATGAAAAACATAAAAATGGGATCCAATTCCGCGGTTCATCAGGTACAATTGTTGAACCAAATTCATCACAGAGGCAACTAATTACCAAGGGAGTATGAATAAAACATACAACAGAACAAGTCACATCATTAACACCATAAACTTTCATATAAATTAATGCCTTAAGGTCTGGCTGAAAAATAAACTCACAATGAAGCCTATGACTTTCAGGTAAATCGGCACATGGTCTTGAAAAGTGCTCCTCCCTCCAAGGAGCCTAATTCGTGCAAGGACTAACAAGTAACTCAGAGGGAGGTGGGTTGCCCTTGAACTACAACAGCTAAAAAGGAAGACTGATATACTGATCATATACATTCCCACACAATATACAAAGGGAAAGAACAGTGGCTAGGAGGCCATGAAACAAACACATTACCTTGTGACAGTAGTTATCACAAACATAGTGCTGGCACTTGTTGCCATGATAGCCAGGAAGACAGCCACAATGTCGATCTGTGCCATAAGTAACAGATTATAGATGCCATCACTGATGCAGTGATAAATATAAAATATCATGCAAGATCTTTAGAACATACACTAAGCTCTTCCTATATTCAGTTTTTGTAGAACTCTAAATATAAGTATATTGTTAAATTCTTCTAACAATAAAAAATTCCAACAAAAGGCTTAAGGAACACAGAAACCCAAAAACAATAGATAAATAATCCTCACCTCCTTGACTGCATTTACGAGTGTCACAGAACCTTCCCGTCCATCCGGGGTCACACTCACAGTAAGGCATCCCTCGCCGGATGAAACAATGACCCTGCAACACACAGTTCAACCATTACTTGATGCCAATATACACCAAGGAAAGGTCAAAGAACAAAAGCCAGAGACATGAAAGATTCTCTAATAAATACGCAGTAATCTGGCCTTTTTGTTTAAGCTTTGTAAAGAATAAATAAAAAATACATTAAAAAGGAATGAAAGGAAAGAATAGAAATCTTAGAAAGTAAGCTTGGTGGAATAATAATCCATGACAGTCAACAGTACTCCACAAAACACTCTATATACTAATCCAAAATCTTATTAATTATTGCCTTACACAATGACCTTGCAGCCTCAACAGTTATGACACTGCCCTTCTCTATATACATCCATTTACCATTACCTGTATTTTTAGTGTGTTGCATTAAATATTCACAATGCTTGAACCTGATCCACCACCACCTGCTATGGCAATCCTCTAGGGGAACTTTCTCAGAGGGAGAGAAGCTTCAGAGACTATAACTAGATAGAACTAAGTAAAGTTTATTTTTTGAGGAGTTTGTATTGTGAATGGCAACATGAGTGATTCAACACCTACAGACAGGCAAGAGTCACAAGTAGAGTATTGGCAGAATTCTCCACTATATCCCGGCACACAGGAGCAGCGGGCGCGGAGGTGAGGACGGTTGGTGATGATGCAGTTCCCGCCGTTGAGACACTCCAGATCTGCACACAAGTCGTAGCACAATGTCTCTGCAATGACAACATAAATTCAAGCTCCTGATAACTGTTATCTTCAGTTCCTTCCTGATATGCCCTCAAAATATTACTTCATGGTCCTCCTTCTAAGCAGCAGAAAATCTTGCTTCTCACAAAGAGACAAGTTAGCATAATTTCTCTTCATAATTTTTCTATATTTAAGTTGGACTTCTCTTAGTTTCATACTATTCATATAATCATAATTCAACATCATAAAGCTGAAATTTAAAAACTACCTTACTTTAAAATTTACATTTTTTAATATTTTCTAAGTAAATTATGGAATACTTGACTTCTAAAAAAATATATAAAAAAATAAAAAATAATAATCAATAAATAAATGAAGTAATTCATCAGTCATACTTACCATCAGTGCATTCATCACATTTTTTTCCGGTCCATCCTGGTTTACATGTACAGATGGGCATCCCCCTCTCAAGGATTGAACAGGTGCCCTGAAAGTCAGGTGTTACCTTATTAAAGACCTGATGACAACACTATCAACACAAAGGTGAATCACCTATAACACCATCGCCTCTCACACCATCCATTTCAGTATTACTCACCAAATAACACAACTTTGAGTGATAGATGAAGGTAAGGATTATATTTTTCTCTTACAGAAAACATGTTGAAATGTCAATGTGTATAACATTCCTATGCTAACATAACATAACATGAATGAAAAAGTTATGTATTAAATGAGATCCTGAGGACAACTATCCTGGCCATCCTTAGTGTGATGACAATAACGATGATGATGATGATGTACACGAATACTCACATTTTTACAGTAATTATCACAGATAGAAACGGTGCAGTAAACCCCATGATATCCGGGGGCACAGGAACACATGGGACTAACAGTACCATTCCGGGGCACTCCTGCCCGACATGTTCCTCCATTCTCACAAGTCAATTCTTTGCACTGGTCACAGCGTTTACCTGTTTGTCCATATATAAAAAATAAAGTAGTTGACATGAGAAAATCAATTGCTTTGATATGAAGGCAGTATATATATATATATATATATATATATATATATATATATATATATATATATATATATATATATATATATATATATATATATAAAAAAGCAAATACAGAACATTTATGTAGTATCCTTTATCCCTGAGTAACCCTGAGTCCTACCTGTAAACATGGTATTACAGGTGCAGTAAGCTGCCTCGCCATTGATTTCCTGGCAGATGCCGTTGTTCTCGCAGAAATTCTCACAAGCAGGTGTTGGCAACTCACATTGTTGTCCCGTCCAGTTAGCAAGACAGTGACACGACAACTGATTGTCTTCCTCTACCTGGCAGAAGCCACCATTCTTGCAGTAGTCAGAACATCTAGAATATTTAGTTCAGTTAGTGTTGTCACTTACCTATTTCAGACCACTTCTGAATGGTTCAAAAGTGCTAACCCTACATTTATGATATGCTTCCAACCTTTTATTAATTATTCGCAAACTTTTGCTCCATTATCTAAATATCTATAGTCTCTTGTCTTGTTCCCCCAGGGAACGTCTCCTAAAAGGATGGTAACACCAGAAACCATACCTTCACACAATGATATAATTTTGCTAATCTCAATGACTGAAACTCTTTTTTACTAACTTTCATATCCTGCAATATAAAGAATTTTCAGAGCAGTACCATACAAAACAATAGCTACATATCAACCCGAGATCACCTTAAAGAGGGATAGCCAATATAAGGTGCACACACACACACACACACACACACACACACATACACACACACACACACACACACACACACACACACGCACACACACACACACACGCACACACACGCACACGCACGCACGCACGCACACGCACACACACACACACACACACTCCCATTCATTCCCATTATGCAATCCTCTCCCTTAGCCCCTAAAGAAGAGAAAACTATCAATTATATATATATATATATATATATATATATATATATATATATATATATATATATATATATATATATATATATATATATATATATATATATATATATATATATATATATATATATATATATATATATATATATATATATATATATATATATATATATATATATATATATAAAGGATATAGAGCCCACCTGTAATGATGACATAATTTTCCTTCATACATGGGATCACAATGGCACTTGGGACCTTGATCTGTCAGGACACACTCTCCCTTCATGCAGAATAGTGTACATGCAGCATTACGGACAGTTTGTGCATGACACTCTAGGTGATCTGTAAGATAAACAAAAAATTCATTCAGCATGGACATCTTTCTTCTCTTGTGTCCTACTAGGGGGAGCCAGCATGTTTGACCATCAGTGACCAGATTGAAAGAATACTGACACCGTATCACCTGTGTTCATTTTATAGAAGGTGACTAATAAGGATGGAGCGATGGGACTGGGGAACCCTTCTGCATAGATAGGGAGAGAAGATTAAATTCTCCCCAAACCATATGTAGAAGCCTTGCCTCGGCTACCCCCTTTAGGAAGAATATAAGCCTAGTACATAAATAAGTAGATGGACACCTTTAATACACCTTATAAGGAAAATCCAGATATAGAGCATTAGTGATTAGTGACAAAATTCATTCGACAAGCATTTTTTCCTTATACTACTGAAGGTTTGTAAACTACCATTAAACTATCAAACTTTTAACTATTCATAATCACTATAAATTCTGAATCACATAAATAAATAAGAAAACACGTCTCTTTCTTTTGATGAAATTTCAGTTCGAGAAAACTAAACATAAGTAAGATAGATTAACAGTTCTTAACAGCATTAATAACAATATAAACTTAAATAATCAGCCCAGAAGGCAATGTTCCTGAATGAATGTAATGTCTCATGTCCTACTAAAGACAGACCTGCTACAGTGGTCTCCAATGTGCCATCAGGACATAGACAGGAGTAGGTTCCTGGCCCAGAAAGAACACATAGTGCAGTGGAGTGACATGTGGTGTTGCTGCATGGATTGGAAACTGGAAGAAGAGAAAAATATATATCATACCAAGTTAGCTTCATAATACAGTTATATCATAAAACTAATAATGTATATGTGTGTTATTCACAATGGTCAGGAGGATCATCAGCCATCACCCTCCCCAAAGGAGCTCAGAGCTCATAGAGACGGATCTATGGGTAAGGGTGAGACCTCTCACACATCACACACACCCATCCCCTTAATTAAGGGGAACACTAACCATGACCTGGCAGTGAAAAATCCTTACCGATATGAGCGGGATTCAAACCTACGCCTTGCCGGGTGGAAGACGAAGGCGTTAACCACTGATCCACGGAAGCAGTGTGTGTGTGTGTGTGTGTGTGTGTGTGTGTGTGTGTGTGTGTGTGTGTGTGTGTGTGTGTGTGTGTGTGTGTGTGTGTGTGTATGTGTGTGTATGTACATACAACAGCCATCAACACTCACTCCGTAAGTCCTGCTTCTGCTCCTGTACAACAAGGACGTCAGTGACCTTCATTGGGTGGCGTGAAATAGTCATAATCCCGGGGTTCTTGTTACCAAACTTGTTGATGTGGTTAACAGTGTTGGTGTGGAGGGTAGTGAAGTAAACAAAGTCCTCAAACACATCCAGACTCGATGGAATTCCATCCTCTGTAAATGGAAAGTACATATGCATCAATTGTTAATGCAGAATTTTTTGTTTTCAAATTTTATGTTTACTTTCATGTTTTATATGGCATCAAACTTGAACAATATTTGTTCAGTATAACTTTATAAGATTTTATCCATACACCACAAAGACTACACATTCTTTTGAACATAAAGCACAGCAAGATGCAAATTTGACTTAAAGGAACTAAGAGTGAGTGAAGAGAAAAATGTACAATTAGAACAATATCAATAGGAATACAGACCATGGCTGAAATGTTTCACCAGCTGTCTGTCTGAGCCATCCAGCTTCACAGTCTCGATTTTGTTGGTCTTCACGTCTGCCCAGTAGAGTCGGCGAGTTGGGTAGTCAATGGCCAGACCAGCCGGGGCCTGAATATTGCTCACAACTAGTGGCCTGTTGTGGGTGCCATCCATCTGGGCCACATTGATAGCTGGCCTTCCCCAGTCTCCAAAGAACAGCTGTCTAAATACACAATCAAGAAAATGTATATCATGCAAGGCAGATTTTCACGGCTAAAACACACACTGTTATGTTCTTTTATAAGTTTGGCATTTTCTAGTAAAAAGTCCCTTTTATTATTATATATATTCATGAATCTTCTGATATCATGTTTTGGTGAATCAAGAGATTGAATAAAAATTATAAAGAAAGCCACTAGCTTCTATTTCTTCTACCTCTACATTACAGACACCAATGGAGACTCACCCATACTGTGGATCCACTACCACATCATACATGCGTTCTGTATTAGTGGAGATAATAGTAACCTTCTTGGAACCATCAAGAGACAGCGCTACAATGGTTCTTTCACCCGAGTTCACCACATAGAGGACATGGGCCACCCAGTCCACTGCTACACCCATCGGCGAATTCAGTTCTTTTTGCTAGGGATACAAAATTGTGCTCAAGTCACAGAGAAAGTTGTACTATCACATTGTAGTGTCATACATTTGAATAAGGATGTAGTAGTAGAGTTGATTCAAACATTCAATAGAAAAAATACACAAAATTTGATTTCATTAACAAATGTAAAAAGGAGGATAAAATACTGCTAACAAACTCTAAAGTGGCTTTCCTATAAATGTTGTCTCTTAACATTTGTGGGATAACATTCGTGGATTCAATTACCATAATAATATTGGGTATTTCTGGGTTTTCTTGCACCGTTGCAGGATTGATGGGTGTGTATCCTGCCTGTAACGAGCTCGTTTTTACCTTTTTACAGTATACAGCTTTTGTGTCAATTATAATGTTTCTAAAGTTAGTTTTTTTCTTTTTTTATAAGGTAATAGGGGGTCTAGCAGTGTTATTAAGGGGCAACACACTTGAGTGGATTTATAACATTTGCGGGTATCTCTGTCACGTAGCCACCGCCAATGTTAAAGGACCCCTGTATATTATAAAATCCATTACTGTGAATACATGTAATCTCAGTTATCAATGGTGTTAGTTCTATTGGTAAGTCATTAAAGACACGTTTTTCCCCCCATTAGCATCCTGGCTACTGTGCTTTACTACTATACTAAGCACCAAACACTTGAAGAGGGCAAATAAATGTTTGTTTTTACTTACAATGATGCGAGAGGTTTTGTGTATGGTGCCTTGGGACATGGAGCTGCTTTGTTCAAAGGGTTTGGGGATCTCCATGGCATGAAGCTGATGGTGGTGAAGGTTAGTCCAGAAGGCAATTGGTTCTTCCCCATAAAGAACATCAACGCTGTGGATTCTGATGGAGCCGTCGTGCTGTGTAGTGATGAAGGTATTAGTATGAACGCGTCACTCCATCATAATTATCAAATCACTAGTATTGTGAAATATTCATTGTTGACCAATAGCAATTCCCCCAAAATGACTTTCTGACTATGTATTAACAAACCGTGATTATAACTATTAATGAAAGATTTACTACATGCATAACATTACCATACTGAACCCATAATTTGTAATACAGTGCATCCCTTCTGTGTACAATAATGTGAACACCAAAATGTGTTACTTATATAACAATCAAACAATTCATTTCAAACAAAATCAATCTACAGTGCATGATATCAACCTGACACCCTAGTTAATAAAAATATCATTACCATGGTGAGGGGGTGAGTGCCAGCAGAGTTGCCGTGTTTATACGGTGACAACTTCTGCAGAAAGTTATCATTTGCCACAATCATGTAGGCAAGATGACCATCAGCAGAACATGACTTCTGTCTCTTCTGGGAGTAACTTTTGAGGGAGTAGCCTGGTGCACAGGAACAAGTGTGGTTTCCATCTTTCTTCACATTACAGATTTGGGAACATTCACCAAACCTGGAGGAAGGATGTAAGGATAGACATCTAAGTTTTATATAGTAAATATCACAACAAAACTCAACACAAAGAATATACTTATGCAATGACTACATGCAATGAGGATGGGAGAACAATTCTATACACTCTACAACCTAAAATATACTGGAGCTGTTTTGAATATTTGTTCTTTGATGATTTTGGGAAGGACATTCTTTTACTTATTTATCTATTATTTTTTTACAAACTGTGTGATGAAATGGTATTGAAAGAAAAAAATAATTAGGTATGAATAATGATGCAAGAACACCTAGAAAGCAGCACACACCTGCATCCCGTTGGACAGTTGAGTTCATCGGTGTTGTCTGTGCAGTCATCATAACCGTCACACACAGTCACGTTGCCAATACAATGACTATTCTTGCACCTGAACTGTCCTGGGGCACAACCCTTCTTATCTATACCTGAAATAGGAAGCAACAGTTAAGAGACACACAATAAGAGACTATGTACAACAGACTATAGAGTGAGGGAAAATTTTAATAATAATGAAAATATTTAATGTCTTCAGAAATTTTTTTTAAATCTTGAAGAAAGTTTCATTATATTTTTAAAAAAGATTAAGCAAATAACTTGATGTATATTTATCAGTTAAATTTGATGTAATGCTGATTTACAAATTTTCACAAATATCCACAAATAATTCTTCAATAAACTTTAATTGAGAAATTTTAAATATCTTAACATTTGTACATTTGTTGATCACATTCACTCACACACACACACACACACACACACACACACACAACTTGGCTTTAAAGCCAAGTTGGATAAAGTAAGATATAAAGACGGGACAATATGAGATTACTCCCCTCTCGTAAACCACAACTAGGTAAATACACACACGCACACACACACACACACTTACAGACTTCCACGTCCTCATCCGAGCCATCACTGCATTGACGTATTCCATCACAGACAAAATCATCAACAATACATTTGTGGTTTTTGCAACTGGAATATAAGTCATAATATTTTAATAACTGCAATGCAGGAACTTAAAGGTGTTTCGAGGTTAATAGAATAATGGTTTGTACAAGTCATTAAAAAATAACATTAAAATGTCAAATAAAGCTGGAAAGGAACTGTGAGAGAGACAGCAAAACCTAGCAGTAAACTCACCCAAACCTTCCTGGTGAACAGGTGTGATTAGCACAAAGCTCTTCATCTTCATCACTGTTGTCTGTACAGTCATTTTCAGCATCACACACCCACAAATTGACAATACATTGACCATTCTTGCACTGGAAGTATTCTGGACCACATGTTCCATTGCAATTCCGTTCATCAGATTCGTCTGTGCAGTCAGGATCTTTGTCACACACCCAGGCTCTGTCACAACACATAGCATGTATACTTTCAATGAAAAGTGTACCTGTCCTCCTGGGTTAATCACTTCATGTGCGCAACTGTGCAATCTGGTATTAAAGACTATAAGCATGTTTTATCATTACAATACAGCTGCACTCAATAGTGTTATTCCAATAGAAATGTACATTTAAGATTATCAGTTCAGGAACCCAACACTTCTTGACATGGAAAAACATGATTAATCATCCTTGGTAATTCTACTTTATTTTCCCCATGGAGCCTACAGGCAAAACCCATGTCTACTGTCATACATATTATATAATATTATATACCTGGATACTATACTATTTCAAGAATACATGAAGCACATCTGGTTGGGACATGTATACACCATGACATGTGAAAACTGCTTAAGTATGACTTACTTGTATATGCAGAGAGGCGATGTCTCACACCTGAACATGTTCTCGTCACTGCAGAGAGCTTGACAGTTTTTCTCATCACTCCCATCAGGACAGTCTTCAATGAAATCACACACATTCTTCTTATCTATGCAGCTGAGTAAATGAGAGATATGAGGCAAGTGTTAATGAACAAGTAAACCTGCAAGTGGCATTATAAACGTATCCCATGTATATAAAAAGAGATATTACAGTATGTACAACCAAAGGCAAAGGAAGAGGACACTAAACACCTTTGTCATGAAGCAGCAACCCAAAGATATATTGGTGAATACACTTGTTTTTTTACATGTCTTTTGTTTTTTAAGTTTAACGATAAAAACCATATCACAAACCCATAAATGCTAATAACTATAAAATACAAAAGTGAGTATACTACATCCAGACTCTCACCTTGCATCATCACATCTGAACTGTGTAGCGTTACAGTGCTTCTCAGGACAACCAATCTCATCAGACTGGTCATGGCAGTCATCCTCCTCATCACATTTCCAGTGGAAGGGAATACATCTGTCACATCAAACAAGTAACATGTAAGCCAAAAGAACAATGGATTAAAGTGCAACATTTACACATAACATAGATGGTGTGTAACACATGAACTAAATAACACGGATTTTGAAGAGAAGAAAAAAGATAAGTGCACAGTGATATCAAGTTCTAAGTCCTCTTATGCTACACTTGAATATTATGGAGTAAAATCAATAACATTCTATTAAGTTGATAGTCATAGAAAAGAAAAACAGGCCTACAAAGATGTAAAGAATAGTGAGTTAGGAACAGTGGTGAAAGTAAGCCGGTGCGCAGTGGTACAACGTACCGAATAGAGATATACAGCCGGTACACAGGGGTACACTTTTGAAGACACAACTTTCACCCCTGGCTACCTACAAGGCTATAGGATTTGTTTGTAAACATGAAAATTACATTATGTGTCTAATTTATACATCATACTTCAGGCATTCTGGGACGTGCACAGGATTTTAGAGGGGCAGGAGCTCAAAGTGAAAAAAAAAGGCCAGTCATTAATATCATGTGAGCGAGCAATGTGGCACCAGCTGTTTTAAATTGGAGTAGCACAGTACCTGCAAGAATCTAATCTTACTTTCAGCCCTGGTTAGGAAACATGTATTATAGTAACTGAACACTTACTTGCTGTTATCACACTTGAACTGAGACTGTTCACAGGTGTGGCTGCCTTGGCACTCATCATTAAATTCATCTTCCTTGTTTGGACAGTCAAACTCATCATCACACTTCCATGAGCGAGGGATGCAGCGACCATTGCTACACCTTTGGGGAGAGTCAGGAGATCAATGGCTGACACATGCAAGGGATGACACATGAAAACTAGTCACACAAGACTCACACAGCCAATCAAATACCATGCAAGCCACAGAAATGTCTTGACAGATATCCACACCTAAGAACACTTCCAACACAGTAACACAAACTCAAATTCATGAATACATATTATAACTGTACACTGGCCCACACCCTTCACTCAAATGATCACTTCATTAACACAACTTTAAGAGGATAACGGTAGAACAAAAACAAACCTGAAGTTCTCCTCAGGACACTGTCTGGTGTCACAGTTCACCATCTCATCCGAGCCGTCATGACAGTCCTGGTCACCATCACACACCCACAACTGTAAACACAAAGCACCTCACATTTAAATGGAATCTATAATATATATCGATTAGTTACATATTTATCATCATAAAGCCTTTTCTCTTTCTTCTGATCTACATTTTGTATAATATTAATTTGTAGTTCACTAATAATAATCATCATAATAATAATAATCTTCATGTGACCGCTAGCAGTCGACACCAGACGGACTTTTAAAGAGGTGATATTATTTCTTCAATTTACACCTCTGTTCCTCTCCATGTCTCTTTGAGGCATGGAGGAGCAGTAACAAATTATTCCTCACCATTAATAGTGGTTGGATATAAAGAAAACATTATCTATTAAGCGTAAATAACCTAATAGAAAAATATAAACAAGTTCCAACAGGTACAGCAAGCTGGCGGCCGTGTGTTGACTGGTGGATCACGTATATATAAAACCAAAATTGAGATTTTTACTATACAAAGAAAAACAATTATATATACTTTTAAAAATTGCCTGAAATACCCAACCATTTCCTACATAATCATTTGTTATATTTGATTCGTATTTATTTCATGAAATTTTTTTTTTTCTAAGGTCAATCATAAAATCGATATATAGAATAAAGCAATAATAATTAAATTCAACCAATATAAACCATAGAATAGAATATGAAAAAATTATTGAAACCGAAAGTAAAGCCTAAATAAACCATTAAAAAAAGAAAAAAAAGAAAAACGGAAATAATAACGAAAAAAGGGAGAAAAAAACACCGTAATTATTTGTTTACATCCAAGAGTGTTAATTAGAGTGTGTTAGGCACAGTTTAAGAAGTGTTAGGACATGATGACCTACAAGGATAAAGATGAAGGTGGGTTTGTTGTGTTACGAGTGTGTTTTGGTGGGTTGACGGCCTGAAAGGTTGAAAGTAGCACTAGGGATATGCGGTATAGACAAAAATACCGGTATACCGAAGGGCTTCTAATACATGTAATACCACCCAGAAAAGAACATGATGACCTACAAGGATAAAGAAGAAGGTGAGTGTGTTGTGTTATGAGTGTATTGTGAGTGTGCTTTGGTGGGCTGACGGAATGAAAGGCTGAAAGTAGCACTAGGGATATGCGGTATAGACAAAAATACCGGTATACCGAAGGGCTTCTAATACAGGTAATACCACCCAGAAAAGAACATGATGACCTACAAGGATAAAGATGAAGGTGAGTGTGTTGTGTTATGAGTGTATTGTGAGTGTGCTTTGGTGGGCTGACGGAATGAAAGGCTGAAAGTAGCACTAGGGATATGCGGTATAGACAAAAATACAGGTATACCGAAGGGCTTCTAATACATGTAATACCACCCAGAAAAGAACATGATGACCTACAAGGATAAAGATGAAGGTGAGTGTGTTGTGTTATGAGTGTATTGTGAGTGTGCTTTGGTGGGCTGACGGAATGAAAGGCTGAAAGTAGCACTAGGGATATGTGGTATAGACAAAAATACAGGTATACCGAAGGGCTTCTAATACATGTAATACCGGTAATACCGCCCCGAAAATACCAGTATGTCAGTATACCGGATAGGTGCATATCCCTAGATACACACACACACTCAGTTGACGCAAGGCAATATAATCTGATTGTGTTTCCGATTAATAATTATAATACTTAGGGATCAGTTGTGTTGCATATCACGTATATATATATATATATATATATATATATATATATATATATATATATATATATATATATATATATATATATATATATATAGTGTGTGTGTGTGTGTGTGTGTGTGTGTGTGTGTGTGTGTGTGTGTGTGTGTGTGTGTGTGTGTGTGTGTGTGTGTGTGTGTGTGTGTGTGTGTGTGTGTGTGTGTGTGTGTGTTTAAAATACGTGTATGGTGTGTGGGAAACAGAGTTGGGTACAAGTACATGTACTTGTACTTGGACTTCAGTACAATTTTTCATGTACTTGTACTTGGAGTTTAAAATGTTACTTGTACTTGTACTTGTACTTAGACACACAGTACTTGAAAAACATCAACTACATTCAAGTACAAACAAGTACATTGTATTTAATCAAAATTGTATACTGTATATAGATTGTATTGAATTTTGTGTTGATACTATTGGGTAAATACGTACATTGAGTGTTATGATATTGTAGTGTAATATAGGATAAAGGAACATAATTATGTAGTATTTTCACAATTGGTAACATGATACAGTACATACAGTCTAGACAGGACTAGTACGCATTTATTTCCTGTCACGCTCCACTCTCCACTCCTTCACTTTGCAGTGGCATAGCTGGAGATCTGGGGGGACGGGGGCCCGGGGATCTTGTCTCCTTGTGGGGTTCCCCCCACACACTTCTACAAATGAGTATGGCAACAAATGGGGGCTCCCAAATGGACCATTTGGGGGGGCAGCGGGTCCCTTTGTTGAGGGCCTGGGGGGGCGTCTTATATGACCTCCACACCCCTTGCCTTAGCTACGTCACTGAATTTAGCCATTAGACTTAAGTCTGTATCATGTCACCTCCCCTCAAGCTGTCACCCAGGGCGGACCAACACCCCTTTACTATGCCACTGATTTCCTACACTATCAGTTATGGAGTAGAAAGTCCCATCATCTCACAAATGAAGTTCATCTAACAGAGGGGGAAGGCTATGTGTGTTTGAGATGGTCACACAACATCTGTGTCTATATACTTTGAGGGTGACTCACACTGCCTTACCTGGGGAATACACTTGGAGTTGTTGCATGTGAACCAGTCAGCAATACAGGTTGGTACAGGACAGTCCAGCTCGTCATGGCCACCCGGACAGTCTTGTTTACCGTCACACTTATGGCTGCTTGCAATGCAGTATCCATGGGAACCATTGTGGGGTGGACACTTGAACTGTGACAACACACACACATACTGAAATTGTAAGAAGAAAGGAAAATAATGAAGGTCACTGTTACTGTACTTAAGTGGAGTGAAAAGTGATGTGCAAAGGAGAAATAGTCATAACATCATGATCAGCTTCAGATAAACAAAAAGCAGGATAAACATACAAAAAAGGCAAATAAAGAGAAAAAGATATTAAAAAGAAACAATAAAAAGAAAAGCATGATACATCGACTCAATATATTATTAATAAAAACAAAAATACAGTGATCTGCTATTACAACACTAATGTAACCACAAAAATAAACTACTAGTGCATAGGAAATTGAAGATATGTATAGGAAATTAGCATTCTATATATTTTTCTGCATATGCAAAAAAAGACACCAAAGAAATATGAGTCAGAAGCATTTGTTATAATCTTATTGATTCTGCCACAAAATAATGTAGGGTGATGTGGGGGTGTACCGACCTAGGGGGTGTAGCGAACAGGTGTCATAATATCCCCCCTAATAATAATAAAATAGTTAGGCCTATAATTTAAAATAAGAAAGTGGAAAGCCTCAAGATAGCAGCAGAGTTTTGTTTAAAGAGCCTGACATCAGAACGTCAGGTGAGGTTTTTTTTATTTTTTCGATGCTTGATGTTATATTTCGCGTTTCTTATATAGTGTTTCCTGACCGCGAAAGTATGCTGATTCCGGTGGTATGACTGTTATTAGTGACAACTATGTATCTACCATGAAATCTGCTGAAAAATTATGCAGTCCAGCCATTTCTTGGTTCCTCATGGCTGATTACGTTTCGTAAGCACATCGGGAGTATATCCAATGGGGATATATCGAACGGGGTATATCTTTAGTAGGCTACAGTAGCCTACTAGTATATAGGTTAGTATACAATTTCATAAACCTTAGTTTTGTAACCGTTATTTCCAGTTGGAAATTAATATCTAAGACTAAAACTATTTAGTTTGACAGTACAAACTATGTTGGAAATATATTTGGACACATTTAAGTGGTATATATCAATATAATTATCAGGCATTAGGTTAAAAAGGCTCTTAGTTCATTTGCTTTCAATATTTCATTTGAGGATAACATTTAAAACAATGTTCTGATTCATTTTATTAGTAAAAATTGGTGGTGTTCGGAACACCCCCTATAGTGGGGGTGATCCAGACAGTCATACCCATTTCGAAAAACTTTAATTGTGAACCGTGTATATTCCTTACAGTTTTGAGAAAAAAAAATCACCAAGATAGCCCTGTACCAGAGGTATATTTTCCTACCAATGTATTTCAATAAAGTTGTTTTTCTGATTTTTAATGAATATTTTTCCCTAAGTAGTTCGGATTACCCCCACCTCACCCTACAGGTTAAAAGACCATGATGTTTTACTTTCATTGAGAGAAAAAATAAAATTAAGGTCAAGTTCAACTAAAAAGCATGAGCGCAAACACGTGTGCATCTAACCCACCACACAGTCATGCATCAAACCCACCACACAGTCATGCATCAAACCCACCACACAGTCATACATCTAACCCATCACACAGTCATGCATCTAACCCACCACACAGTCATGCATCTAACCCACCACACAGTCATGCATCTAACCCACCACACAGTCATGCATCTAACCCACCACACAGTCATGCATCTAACCCACCACACAGTCATGCATCTAACCCACCACACAGTCATGCATCTAACCCACCACACAGTCATGCATCTAACCCACCACACAGTCATGCATCTAACCCACCACACAGTCATACATCTAACCCACCACACGGTCATACATCTAACCCACCACACAGTCATGCATCTAACCCACCACACAGTCATGCATCTAACCCACCACACAGTCATACATCTAACCCACCACACAGTCATACATCTAACCCACCACACAGTCATGCATCTAACCCACCACACAGTCATACATCTAACCCACCACACAGTCTTACATCTAACCCACCACACAGTCATGCATCTAACCCACCACACAGTCATACATCTAACCCACCACACAGTCATGCATCTAACCCACCACACAGTCATACATCTAACCCACCACACAGTCATGCATCTAACCCACCACACAGTCATACATCTAACCCACCACACGGTCATGCATCTAACCCACCACACAGTCATGCATCTAACCCACCACACAGTCATGCATCTAACCCACCACACAGTCATACATCTAACCCACCACACAGTCATACATCTAACCCACCACACAGTCTTACATCTAACCCACCACACAGTCATACATCTAACCCACCACACAGTCATGCATCAAACCCACCACACAGTCATGCATCTAACCCACCACACAGTCATACATCTAACCCACCACACAGTCATGCATCAAACCCACCACACAGTCATGCATCTAACCCACCACACAGTCATACATCTAACCCACCACACAGTCATACATCTAACCCACCACACAGTCATGCATCTAACCCACCACACAGTCATACATCTAACCCACCACACGGTCATACATCTAACCCACCACACAGTCATGCATCTAACCCACCACACAGTCATACATCTAACCCACCACACAGTCTTACATCTAACCCACCACACAGTCATACATCTAACCCACCACACAGTCTTACATCTAATCCACCACACAGTCATACATCTAACCCACCACACAGTCATGCATCTAGCCCACCACACAGTCATACATCTAACCCACCACACAGTCATGCATCTAACCCACCACACAGTCATACATCTAACCCACCACACGGTCATACATCTAACCCACCACACAGTCATGCATCTAACCCACCACACAGTCATGCATCTAACCCACCACACAGTCATACATCTAACCCACCACACGGTCATACATCTAACCCACCACACAGTCATGCATCTAACCCACCACACAGTCATGCATCTACCCACCACACAGTCATGCATCTACCCACCACACAGTCATGCATCTAACCCACCACACAGTCATGCATCTACCCACCACACAGTCATGCATCTAACCCACCACACGGTCATACATCTAACCCACCACACAGTCATACATCTAACCCACCACACAGTCATACATCTAACCCACCACACAGTCATACATCTAACCCACCACACAGTCATGCATCTAACCCACCACACAGTCATACATCTATCCCACCACACAGTCATGCATCTAACCCACCACACAGTCATACATCTAACCCACCACACGGTCATACATCTAACCCACCACACAGTCATGCATCTACCCACCACACAGTCATGCATCTAACCCACCACACAGTCATACATCTAACCCACCACACAGTCATGCATCTAACCCACCACACAGTCATGCATCTAACCCACCCAACCCACCTCATCACAGTCGGGCTCATCAGAACCATCAGGACAGTGCTTGTGGTTGTCACAGATCTGGGAAGGATGGATGCAAGTGCCGTTGTTACACTGGAACTGGCCCGGGGTGCAGTTATATGGACGGCAATCTTCAGGCTCGTCAGAGTTGTCACCGCAGTCATCCTGGAAACATCATCAGTACATTTTAAGCATTATCAGACAGTGCAAAATAGGATGTTATTATAAATCTTACTATTTCTTATGCACTCTGTATCTGCTTGGTAGTGCTTGTCTGTGTGTTCTATTGTGTATGCTGGTATGTGATTAACTTTGGTCACTCAATGTACTAGAACAATTAGAGTTTTCATTTGTCCTCTTTGCTTGTGTTTACTGTAGTTTGGTGTGTCATCTTGCCAGTCCTCATTCTTTCTTTCTTTTTATCAGTTTGTTCCTCTCCTTTGTGTTTGGTTGTCTGTTCTCACATCCCCGTCTATGGATACATGATCCTTTATGTTTCCTTTGGAGTCAGTCACGCTGCTCTAATGATCACTACCTTCCATCTCACCTGAGTATCACACTGCCACCAGAAGGGGATGCACTTGTAGGTGGATTTGCAGACAAACATGGAAGAGACACAGTTGTTGCGGCACGAGACACCATCTTCCTCCAGCACAAAGTTCTCCGGGCAGGTGCAGGTCTTGCCACCACCTGGAGCCAGCAAGCACATGGTGTCGCAGCCTCCATTATTCTCACAAGGATTGTCCTTCACTGAGGGGAAGAAGATGGGAAATCACAAGTTGCTAATGTTTGGTGATTGATTTACTAATTTCTTGTTTTTCTGTGTTCATAATATATGTAGCTTCATTACAAGTTCAGAAACAAAATTCTCTACCTAATTAAATGAACATGCTTCTATTTTATAAATATGTAGTTGACTATAATAAAACTATTATGTAAGCACAACAAAACAGACTAGAGGAGGACTTACAGGGAAGCTGCCTGTAGGGGTGACGTACATGGATGTCCATCGGCCTGTTGGTGGTGTGGTAGATTATGTCAATGTTTTTGCCTGTATATTTTTCAGCCTTTAGGACACCTTTAAGCTCCCAGTCAGTCCAGTAAAGGTGATCCTCAAAGACTGTGATGGCAAAGATGTGGTGGACATGTTTGGGAGATGTATCTGGAAATTGTACCACCATGTAAGAGGACAGCCGCCAGTGGAATGGGTAAACAAAGTGCTAGAGTACGTGAAAGAAACGAGAGAGAGAGAGAGAGGAAACTGAGAGGTTTAGAACATGCAAGAAAGGAGTGTAATGACAGGAATAAATGGAAACTTTTGCCATGGTCATCCTCTGGGGGGGTTCCAAAGAACAAACATCACACAAAAAGATTAAAAAAAGGAAGAAGGGTGAAATGGGGATCACAAAGGCATAAGCAAGTATTCCTACCAAGGTACATGGAAGAATCAAATGGGAAAATGAGAATACTGGATGACTTTGGTAGATTGAGCATCACATTGGTACAACAATGCTTCCTGCCTCACCTCTTGTCCTGATCATCTTTATATTGTTGCCGTTGAGGTCTGAGTAAGCGATGTAGTCCTGATGAGCATCTGCCCAGAAGAGTTCCTTGGTGACGTAAGAAATTGTGAGAGCATTAGGCCAGCCCAGGGAGTTGTTGACGATGATTTTTTGTTGTGATCCATCCATTCCAGCCTTGCCGATGTGTGGCTGGTTGCCCCAGTCAGTCCAATACAAATACCTAGGCACAAATTGGCACCAATTACCTCCATTGAAGTGTGGGGAAGTAATCCATCAATTGTATGTGTTTCATTACAAATGTCAGTTGTGGTACTGTTTTGATCATTTAAAAAAAATTACTCTAGACTGAAGTTGAAAGTTATAAACACATCAACTCAAATGGAGTATTGTGTAAGATTAAAAAAAGACAATAAAGGTAAAAAAATAATAAATTGACATAAATTGATTTATTTGTTCGTTTTAAATAAATAAATAAACAAACAAACAAATGGATATAAAAATAAACAATTAAATAAAGAAATATATTTATAAATAAACCAACCAGCAGTTCCTTCCTAATGATGGTAATGGTTTTGTTAACCTTAGAGCCAGTGAGTGTGGCACTCACCCATTGTAAGGGTCCAGCACAATGGCCCGGGGGTCCTTGAGGCTCTGGTTGATGAGCACCTTGTGGTATTGGCCATCCAGCTTGGACACTTCTATGGTGTCCTTCCCTTTATCACACCAGTACAGGTTTCGCCCAACCCAGTCCAGTGCAATGCCATCTGGACTTTGGACTGTTGAATGCAGCACCTAACACCACACACATTATATAGTTTGAGTTGATGTGAAACAGTGGTTACATTATGACAAAAACAAAAGCAGAATATAAACTCCACAGTTTCATTCTGCAGAGGACTTGAAATCAAGTACACACACATGTCTATCAGTGAGGTGATCAGAAAAAGTATACTGTATTGTTTTATCCATGTTTTTTTAAATGCTGTTAGAGAACCGGCCAAGGTCAAGAAAAACCTTTATAAAAAAAGCCCACTTGTGATTGCCGGTTCCCTAAAAATGAAAGAGTAATAAAAAGGTGAAGCCAAATTAAGGTTGCAGGTGTGTTGATACTCCTCTCTTAAATGAGTTCAAGTCGTAGGAAGGTGGAAATACAGCTTCAGATAGAGAGTTCCAGAGTGATGACAAGGGACAAGAATGAACAGGTGAAGAATGTTAATTTGAAGTGGCAGGAAGATATCCAGTAGAGACACTAAAGAACATTTGAGATGAGTTCCTGACTTGACTTGACTTGACAAGTAAAGTTGCATGCAGCTTGTTGGGCTACCATCATGAGGCAAAGTGAATCTATGTAAACATGGAATATGACTTTCTAAACAATGATGAATGAAATGATGCAGGACAAGCAACACCTTGATCCTATTAACATTATCATTATCAATATGATCCACAAATATTGTACAGAAGTTACAAATAACACTGAACACATAACAAAGGAACTGTTGCATTCTGAACATAATCAACATTACAACAATCAACACCTACCACGGGTCTGGAGTTGTTGCACATTTTCTTTATGGAGGAGGAGATGTGTGTCACGTCTGACCAGTAGATGCAGTTTTCCTTTATGTCATAGTCAAGTCCGACAGCATTGGTGAGGTTGGCAACAAGTGGCCGACTATTGGTGCCGTCAACATTCATCTCCCGAATCACGTAACGGTTGGTAAAGATGAGTGATGGCTTCACCGCTGCAACAAACATAATGACAATGATGCAACAAGCATGAATAGCTGAAAGGTTCAAAACGAAAGTTTATGAAGAAACATAACCACTATCATTGTATACCATTTCAAGTACTGTCTAGATAAGTTATCCATTCACATCCAAGTTTCTGAAATGCTTCCTCAAACAGTCCATGCAGGTTCAGAAGCATCACCTTCAATCTTGGAAAAGCCACTCACTTTTCCAAGGACAACATTACTCTCTCTTCCCAAGACAACAACACTTACTGGAGTTTGCTCGGCACTTATGACCGTCATTCTCTGCCACGTAGCCCTCAGCACAGTCACAGCGGTAGGAGCCTTGAATGTTGTGGCAGAAGTGAGGACACGGGGATTCCTCACACTCATTTATGTCATCACACAGCTTGGAGTCATTGGCACTGATGACATAACCTTCGCGACATTGACAAGAGTAACCAATGTCCTTGTCAATACACTTGTGTGCACACACCTTAGGGATGGTCTGACACTCATTCACATCTGTAGGTAAAGTATCATAATGTAAGAAAACTGAAAGATGTTGGTTCATAGTTCCTGACTAAATATTCTAAGAAAAAGTAATACAAATCTATTTTTCATATACATGATAAGCTACACTATTATTCAACAGTATAATCTAGCACTGAGGTATCCACATGCTTTTCGGTATTACTATACTTTATGCCATTAAACAGTCGAAGGTTATGGCTACCCTCAGCTTGTTGCTCTTACTATTTACAACATTTTCACTGATTACACTACCTGTCGGAAATGAATAATAACACTGCAATACGTCCGTGAATGTGGAACAGTTTTGGAGTCTTCTTCTTCTTCTTGTGACCTCTTTCGCTTTTTATCGCTTCGTAGGTCCTCTTTTCCTTCACTGTACTGCTCCTGGTATCTATTATGTCCGTTTTCCCCACGCCTGTGTCAGGAACTCTTTAGCCGCTCTTATGATTTTCTCTCTCTCTCCCTCCTTCTCTCCCCTGTACAGGCCCAGCACTGTAAGGATTCCTCCGTCCTCCTCCTCCAGTCTTTTACACCACTCCTTTCTTCCTAACACTGCCATTATGGATCCTATCAGTTCTCTTTCCTCATCGTACCTGCCACACTCTACTAAGAGGTGTCCTATGATCTCCCTGACTCCTCTGCAGCTGCTACAGTCCTGATCTAACCCATCCCTGTTCCTCGCATTCACCTCAAGTGTGCCTGTCCTAGCCTTTACTAGTAGCCTGCTGCCCCAATCTCCTACATGCCATTTGAGTGCCTCAGGCCTCTCCTTGCATCTATACCATTTCAGTGTGGACTTAACTTCCATCCCTGCCTGCCATCTAGCTAATCCACCCTCTTCTATCCTTTTCTTTACCTCTCTGGGCTCCATCCTATGCCAATCCTCTTCCAAATTCTCCCTTCTTTTCCATCTATTCGTTTCTTTCTTCCATGATGACCTGCCATTATTTTCCCTCAGTACCTGCTTTACCCACCTATCCTCATCAAGTCCTTCCATCTTCTTTACGAAGTTTAATTTCCCTTTAACTATCCTCTCCCTGAAGGTACTCCAGCCCATCTCTCCTCTAATGGCTTCTATTGCTGTACTGCGTGGAGCACCCAACCCCCACCTACCTATTCTATTCTGACTCCTCTCCAGCTTTACTATGTCTCCCTCCCGGTAATAGGTAATCTCAGACCCATATAAACAGTACGGCACAGCCATCCCCTTCCATAGACTCCTTCCTACTTCCTACTTGTTAATTGATCTTCCACCTGCATTGATTATCATTCCTGTCATCTTCCTGGCCTTCCCCTCATTAATCCTCATCTGTTTTTCTCCTCCTATTCCTTCTTTACTCACTTCTAACCCTAGGTAAGTGTACCTATCCACCACCTCCAGTATGTTGTTTCCTAACATCCACTGTCCTTCCTCCTGGCTATTAAACTCCATCACCTTACATTTCCTATCACTGTACCTAACATTCCACTCTCGCCCATATATACTGGCTACCTGCAACAGCTCATCCATATCCTCCTTGCTCTCTGCCATTAACACTATGTCGTCAGCATACGCTAGGCAACCTAATCTCCTATCCCCAACTCTGACTCCCTTCCCTGTCATCCTAATCCTCACTATCAACTCCTCTATGTATAAATTAAATAATGTTGGGGAGATCACACATCCCTGACGTACTCCTATATTGTTTCTCAGCCATCCAGTGCCAATATCACCTAACGTAAACCTCACCTCGTTATCCTCATACAGCTTTCTAATCACCTGCACTACCTTCCTGTCTACCCCTCTGTGTGTCAGTAATTTCAATAACTTGCTCCTATCTACCCTTTTCCTATGCCTTTTCTAAGTCTAAGAAAACTAAGTACAGCTCTCTTCCTAACTTTTTATTCTTCTCTATGACCTCCTTCATCACTAGCACATTTTCTAGAACACCTCTCCCCTTCCTAAAACCACTTTGTTCCTCTCCGAGCACCCTACTCTCTTCTATCCATGTCCTCAGCTTATCATTTATCACCCATCCAAATGTCTTAGCTAGGGTGTTCATTATTGCTATGGGTCTGTAATTACCTATGTCCTGCCTTGACTTACCCCCTCCCTTGTGCACTAGTGTAACCCTACTTCTGTTCCAATCATGAGGCACCTCCCCTTCCTCAAGTATCTTCCTGAACAGCCCAGCTACTGCCTGCCTTAGTGCCTCCCCTCCATATTTTATAAATTCTCCTAAGATTCCATCCGTTCCACCTGCTTTTCCTATCTTAATAGCTCTTACTGCTGCTTCTATGTCCTTCTCCTTTATCTCTATGCTCTCCATCTCCTTAACTTCACTGTATAGAGCCAAGTTTCCCATGTCCTCTTCCTCTTCCCCATTCCATATTACCCTTTTCCAGTAATCCTCTATCACAGGCACCACCACCTCCTCGCTGCTTGCCTCCCTGCCATTCACCTTCAGCTTAGCCTCCTGGTGTGCACCTGTTCCACCCAGGTTCCTCCTTAACCGCCTCCAAGCTTCCTTTTCTCTCTCCCTCCGTGGCATGCTGCTCAGTGTCTTTGCCTGTTCTTCCTCCCACTTCCCTATCCTCCTTCTAATGATTGATTGGGCTCCTTTCTTCGCCTCTACATACCTGACCCACGCCTCTGCCCACTCTGCTTCGTACCTTCCTCCATTTCGCTTTGTCAGTCTAGCTAAATTTCTTTGCTTCTTATTTTCCCTTTTCCTGTCTCCTATCGCCTTAGCTACCTCCTCATCCCACCATCCCTTCAGTTTTATTTTCCCTACCTTGAACTTCTTTACTCCAACGGACTTCTTCGCCTGACGTTTTATGTGCTCCTTAATATCCCCTTCCCATTCGCTCACTGTCCTTCCTATCTCTTCTATCTCTCCTGGCATGGTTTCATCCATTTCTCTGCAGTAAGCTATCCAATCTGCATTCTTTATATCCCACTTTTCTTTCCAGGATTCCTTCTTAACTCCTGTGCTTTTCCTTGTCTTCCCGCAAGTAATCCCTATTAGGATGTGGTCTGAGAAGTCTATTGCTTCATTTTTCCATATTCTGCAAACCTGCTTCTCTGCCTGATCATTTACCAACACATAATCTATTGCAGACTCACTTCTCCTGTCTCTCCATGTCACCGGGTCTTCTAACTCCCAGTTCTTGATCCTTAGCTCCGTATCTTCGACAAACTCTAATATCATCTGTCCGTTTTTGTTAACGACCTCCTCCATTAGCCCTATGTGCCCATTCAAGTCCCCCATTACTACCCATCTATTCCTCCCTACCTTTTCCTTAATGCTTTTCAATGTCTCATACAGCTTCTTATTATCTTCGTAGTTAATTCGGCTCTCAACTCCCATATACACCACAGTCACCCACCAATCAGTCTCCTGTTCCCTGACCTTTACTGTTATTATATCACCCTTATTATACCCCAGTCCACTGTCCACCTCCCTAGTTAACTTGACCTCCTCTATGCTCCTACCCTCCTTTTCCCTCATAATTACCCCCACCCCTCCACCTTTCTTCTCTCCAGCTTGCCTACCTCTACCGATTACTACCCAGTCCCTTTCACTCCACCCAACGTTATCATGCCATCCAGTCTCACCTACTCCTATCACATCATACTCCCTCCCTTCTTCTATCAACGTCCTCCACTTTCCCTCACTCCACCCATTCGTGTTTAGGAAAGCAAACAGCATATCTCCCCTCCGCGCCCTTCCCTATTCCTGCCTGCCTGTCCTGGCCTCCTCCAAGTGCTGGGCCCACTCCACCACATTCCATGCCGTCCACACCTTCCCGATGTTGGACATGTGGACACCGTCCTGTGCCCACACCTTCCTCCAGTCCATCCTTTTCCACAGTTTCAACCCATCACACCCCCAGTCCTCCAGCTTTGCAACACACACTCTGTTTACCCGTTTCCTCTCCTGCCCAAAACTCCCTCTCTCTCCTTGCCTCGCCTCATAGGGATGCATATCACCAAGGGCCGCCTGCTGATTTTCCCCTTCACCATGCTTACTATCTCCTCCATCACCCTCGTAGTCTCCATTCCACCTATCCTCTCCAAACCGTTCCCTCCTCCCTCCACCAGCACCAGATCCTCAGGCATTAATTGGCTGAGGTTATCCTCCACAGTCTTGCGGATGTCCCTGATGCTAGCTCCTGACACACTTCTGTCTACAATTTCGTACCTGTCTTTTGACAGGGAATGGATCGCCTGTCCCACTCCTCGCATGAGGCTGTCTCCAAACACCCACAGTCTGCTACTTCCTCCCTTGCCGGCTGTCCTCAAGAATGGCTGCTTACTATCAAGCACCTTCTCCCAGGAGTGTTGCCCCACTCCCATCCACGTCCCTGGCCTCTCCCTGCCATGGTCCCCTCGCTCCCTCGGGCCACTGTTCTCCTGCTCCTTCCTATTGTAATCCTCCTGTTCCCTCCTAATCCTTTCCTTCTTCACCTTGTGGGTGGACTGTATCTCTAAGTCAAAACAAACAAACAAACACTATCAATTATTTTTAGCACGGGCTTTGGTTTCAAGCATGGGATTGGATGTTGTTGCTACAGAGATTATTATATTGTCTATATTTCCTCTGTCCAATGACGTGCCACCACCAATTGCCAGCACCAGCTGCGCCACAACTTGCTATATGTAATAGTAGGCGTGGTACAGCTACAAGGTGACATTTTTCTGCTCAGTTGTATCATGGCTACCGTTGAAGTTACTTGTCAAGGTTGTGAATTGGATTATTGGCAAATAATCGCAAAATTTCATTCAAAAAAACGATTTGGTGTACGACTTTCTGAGGGAGCACGGCGTCCTACCAGCAGCTGTTCAGTGTCCCCAGTGTGTGGCTCCTTGGAGGAATAGTAGAGGATGACCCACAGCCAGGAACTTCATGCTCTCGTTAAGGTATTGTGAGTTATGAAATTATACTTGGTAAATTTGCAATTCAACCAATAAGTAGGTTAGGTTAGGTTACAACAGTGTCAGCGGAGGGGTCCAGGGGGGGCGCAGCCCCCCCGGTTAGGATAGGTTAGGGTAAATTAGGTTAGGTTAGGTTACAACAGTGTCAGCGGGGGGGGGTCCAGGGGGGGCACAGCCCCCCCGGTTAGGTTAGGGTATATTAGATTAGATCTGGGAAAATTTTCCTAAATCTAGGGAAATTCCCCTAGATTTTTCAAAGGCCATATATCACTCACATATGCATCCCCCCCCAAAAAAAAACCCGATTCCCCAGGCTCCCCCAAGCTTGTTGGGGGGGTTGGGGTGGGGGGGTAGAGATAGGGAATATTGGCATAAAGTATAAATTTACCTGCTTTTCCTAGATACATGCGTTCACCATTGCGACAACATTTTTCCTGAATAAATCATCAATATTATTATAATCCTTTTCACACCTTGAAGACAACACTTTCAACACTCACTGCAAAGTCCCTCATCCGAGTAGTCTCCACAGTCGTTGTGACCATTGCAGAGGTGAGTGTAGTTCACACAGATGCCATTCGTGCACTTGTACATGCCCTGTGCACAGTAGCTGCTGCTCAGAGTGGTGGCATTGGTACCTGAAGTAGAGTGAAACAAACACTCCCTTAGTCCATCATGCTGAGACACTTTTGTGACAAGAATGAGTATGAGTGAAGGGCAGATATAGTGAGGGATGGTGATGAGAGGCAGTGAGGGTGAATGATGCTGTTATTACTCCTGTATACATTGAACGGTGTGATACTCATTTACCGCAGTAAATAGTGGTTATAAACAACAGAAAACGACCAAAGTGAAACATGATTCGATGCATCTTCCCATCAAAACAAAACAGGTTTCATCAACGCAACACTTTCATCAATTACATCTGACAAATTTCTTTTAATTAATTTATATATAATCTGATCAATTAACTAAGTAATATATTTGTTCATTCATTCATTTCCAAACAAGGATTTTTCTTATTACTGTACCATTTTGATTTAGTTAAAATTTTGAAGAGTACAAATACTACAATATGCGCAGTTTTGGCAGTTGGCACGTTTTAGTAAATTCTTATTGTGTGGAGGGGCTAGAGAGGTAATAATATAATTGGATCCAGATGACCAGGTCTCCCCCTAATCAGGTCGAATTATAGAGATTTTAGTGTAATACATTTCAATATTTGTCATCCGGCGAGGCAGCGAGACCAT